>ML781118.1:410087-429654 GCA_009831015.1 Picea engelmannii | reverse complement strand
ATTATAGTGAAGTACAAGTTCATGTTGTTGAGGATGGATAATTTATCAGAGAGCTTGAGTGGCACATGGCATTTCATCAAAATTGATTTGAAGAGTGATACCATAAAGTAAGAACTAGAGAAGGAGATGAATGGAAGACATCATTTAAAACAATGCATGGATTGAATCAGTGGTTGGTCGATTTTTCCTTGATTAACATGTTGAATACATTTATAAAATTGGTGTATAAGGTATTGCGACCATACTGAAGTATTTCTGATATTTATAGTGTTAGTAGAAACTAACACTAGATTGATATTGGAAGTTAATTTGGATAGGGAGCATTGGCACATCAACTTGAAGAAATGTGATTTCTTCAAGTAGGTATTACTATATTTGGGATATTCCATCTTATGGAAAGGATTGAGTAAGGATCATGAGAAGGTGAAGGCTATATTGGATTGGATGATGTTTCACAATGTACATGAGGTAAGAAATTTCCATGGACTTTCTAATTTCTATCGAGAATTCATAAGAAGGTTTACTAGAATTTGTGCACTTGTGACAAGTGCATGAAGAACCAAGAATTCCACTGGAATGCATGAGTGCAAATTTTTTTAATTTGAAATGTTGGAGGATTAAGGTACAAATGCTTTTGTTTCCAAATTTTGAGAATGCCTTTGTGGTTGAATGTCATGAAAGTGGAGTAGTTATTGGAGTTGTGATGAGCCAAGAGTGTAAAGCAATATTTGTTTTTAAAGAAATGCTAAATGAGGTGAAAAAAAGTATTCAACTTATGATTTTGAATTTTATGTTGTGATCTAAATCATTAGAGACATTATTCACTACCTAAGGAATTTATGTTATATAATGAACATCAAGTGTTGAAATTTTTTACAATTATGATGGGTTAAATATGAAGCACATGAGATGGATTGAGTTATTGTAAAGTTATACATTTGTGTTAAATACATATACATTAGGAAAACAAAATAAAGTGGTGGAAACATTGAGTAGGAGATCCTTGATGTTGAATATGATGAAGAATGAGTCAATATAATTTGAACATATTATTGAACACTTCTATGCACAAGACAGATATTTTGTGTAAATGGCAGTGTGTTGCAAAAATCTATTTGAATAGGTTAGAGGTGGCGAGTTAGATTATTTGTTGTAATGAGGTTATTTATTTAAAGGTAAGATAATATAAATGATCAAATATTCATTTCATGATAATTTGGAAAGAGAAATTCATAGTGGCATATTAGTAAGTCCCTTCATAAGGGATATAACCCAAATTTTGCTAGAAGAAAGATGCTATTGGCCAAGTTTGAAAAGAGATGCAGGTAGATTGTTGAGAGATGTAGAATTTGTTACATGTCTAAGCAAGTGAGTCAAAACACGGGTTTGTATTCTCCATTGACTATTCCAAAATCACCCTAGGAGGATATATTGATTTTATTTTTCTTAAGATTTCCTAGAACACATAGAGGACATAACTCATTGTTTGTAGTAGACATGTTTTCCAAGATGACAGATTTTCTTTTGTGTATAAAAACCATTAATGCAAGTTATTGCAGATATCTGTTCAAGAAGATTGTAAGAGTACATGTAATACCAAAGACTATTTCTTGAGGTAGAGATAATAAATTTCTTAGTGATAAACATAACTATGAAAAAATTGTGTATTAATTTTTAGTATAATTCAACACAACAACCACATACCAATGAACAAACATAAGTTGTGAAGATAATTTTGGTAAATCTTCTAAGTTGTTTAGCAAGTGATCGACCAAAGTAGTGGGATATGTTTGTAGTGAAAGTTGAGTTTTCTTATAATGGTATAGTGAATATAATTGCACAATTGTCTACTTTTTGAATTGTAATGGGTGTAATCCAAAGTGAGTTGGAGACCTAGTTTCTTTGTTTGTTGATATTCCAAAGAATGACGATGTCAAAATATTTGTTGAGTAGATGAGAGATTTGTATGCACAAGTTCAAGATAATTTGAGGAAAAATAACACAATATATAAGAGACGTGTAGATATGAGGATAATATAATGTTTTGAAGTAGGTGGATTAGTAATGGTTTATTGAAAAAATATCAATATCCTAAATTTGAGGCAAAATAACAAAATATATAAGAGACGTGCAAATATGAGGATAATATAATGTTTTAAAGTAGGTGGATTAGTAATGGTCATTGAAAAAATATCAATATCCTAAAGGAATGTAAAGAAGATGATTTAAAGATCATTCTTATGAAGTTGAGTTTCTAAAGGAGTTGGATATTTCACCTATTTTTAAAGTGAAGGAATTTTATTATTTAGTAGGTTATGACTTAGAAGAAGTTGAAAATGAGGATAAGGATCAAAATGAAGAATTTAAATGGATGGAACATATGCCAATAAAATAATTTCTAGGGAAAGTATTCAAGAAACAAGGTGTACCTAGTGAAGTGGAAAGAGTACCAAGTGAAGTGGAGAGGTAAACTTAATGAATAGAACACATGGATCTTAGAACTAGAGTTTTAGAAATTGTGTAATGGAAAGATGATAGTTGATCAAATGAAAAGCGGTTTTGTTATATACCAATACTAGATCTGCAAATATACTCATAAATAACCAAGAATAAACCCAAAACATTCTCCATAATGCTGAACACAAGTAATGTAGAGAAAACCCTTGAGGTAGGGTAACACCATATATTAATCCTTATGGAATGATAAAACTCCCCAAACAATACTTGTTTGTACATCAACAATATTCTTCACCATGCCAATTACATTGCTTACATATCCTTTTATAGAATTCTCTATCTCCTAGGAACATTCTAAAGAAGGAATCTTCTAGAAAACCCATTTATTATTTCTAACTACCCATTTATTATATGTAACTACCATAGTGGGCCTTATTTAATACCATGGTGGAATTAGTCCACCTTACATTGAATGGCCTCCACTAATAATACCTAACCCCCATTCTATTTGGGTACCACCCATATTACCTCCATAGGTGTATTACATTCCACCCCTCTTAAGCATGTTTCATCCCTGAAACATGAGAAGAGACCATACGATATAACTGGCTGATAATTGTAGCCAATTGGTACCAAGTACGACCATCCATCAATACTAATGGAAGCCGAACATGATGTACAATTGTTTCCTTGTCCGCTGGTGCATAAGTGTGTGGATGCTCACGCCCTTGTCTCGATGACTGTTGTTTCTTGTTGTGATGCAAATGGCGATATACCAAAACTGTAGAAATATGTGTTTTTTTCTTCAAATCTGCAACACATTGAGTCTTTGATTCAATTACCACCTTGGCTTCTTTATCGTTTTCGTCATGTGGCTTTGCTTCATCTGCTTCTATAGACTCTGCCTCCGATTCAACTTCGAAATCTACAATAAATTATGTGCTTGCTTCCATGGGCCCTTCTTTCTTACTAAGAGACACATCATGCAATGTAATTTTCTTTTTCTTGTACCACAACTTCAAAAACTGCTTTTGCACATTAAGATTAATTGTGCCCACTCACTTTATGCAATGATATTGCAAAACAATGTCGACATCACCCATATCTAGAGCCTCAAAATATGAATGTAACACACATTTACCCCTACTAAGCTTCAAATATTTAAAAATTTTAACATTTTCACCCACAACTTGTGTACTTTGAATATTCTTTGCTAGAACTTGCAATTTATTAACCAACTAAAAATTGACAAAAAAAAATTGGTAACTAGGGTTAATAGAAACAATCACATTTTCTTTATGAATACAACCATGAACCTATAATATAGATTTTCCACCTAAAAATAAACCATTGGTGCATTCTTTATACTTACTCTTGGAATGAGACCACTTGACAAAAAATAATTTTTCATATTCTTTATCTGAAAGTGAAAAAATATCTTCATGTTGAACTTCCTTCCACCATTTAAAAGCATCATCCTTTAAGTTTGTCCATGCCCCAATTCTCCATAGGTATCCATATGATGACTTGTATTTTTTTTATATATTCTTAAATACTAGGAAAATAATCTTTTCCATTAAAAAATATCGTGCTTTCAATACCCAAAAATAAACTAAGGTTTAAAAATAACTTACTATAGAAAATCACGACTTTTTCTGAAAAAAAATGTTGAAAAACTGTTGAATTTAAAAGGCTCATAAATTTACTTCCCGAACTTTGTTTCGACTGATTGTTTTTTTTAAATTGGGTATTTTTTCTAGAGGAATATAAATATCTAATTACTTTCTGAAAATTCTAAGTATAAAGTCTCAGGTTAGAGCTTGAAGTGTGCTACCCCCTTTTTGGTAAGAACTTCCTACAAAAAATAACCAAAAATGTCTTCTCCTATTGCCCAAGGAAAGAGCTATGATACCAAATGTTATATACCAATACTATATCTACAAATATACTCTGAAATAACCAAGAATAAATATAAAACATTCACCCTAACACTGAACACAAGAATTGTAGAGAAAACCCTTGAGGTAGGGTAACACCATATATTAATCCTTACGGAAGGATAAAACTCCTCAATCAATACTTCCTTGTATATCGAAAATATTCTTCACCATGCCAATTACATTGCTTACATATCCTTTTATAACATTCGTTATCTCCTAGGAACATTCTAAAGAAGGAATCTTCTAGAAAGCCCATTTGTTATTTATAATTACCCATTTATTATATGTAACTACCATAGTGGGCCTTATTTAATACCATGGTGGACCTAGTCCACCTTGCATTCAATGGAATCCACTAATAATACCTAACCCCCATTTTCATTGATTACCTTCCATATTACCACCCATATTACCTCCATAGGTATATTGTTAAATACCAAAGACCTGAATACAAAAGTACTACAATAGATCCACATAGAAATATAGAAGAAATGTCCACTTTATTATTATCAAAACCTTAGGGTAGGGAAACACCATCCAATGGATCATATTATGAAAGGGATCATCTCATGTTCACTTGCCTCTTCGAGGGGGCATCCTCATATTGAGCTACTGCTCCAAATACAATATTTTTCTTCACACATCATTACATTGCTTGAATCCCTTTATATAGTTCTACCAACCACCTAAGAACATTCTAGAGGAGGACCCTTCTAGTAAGTCCTCTTACATTTATTATATCTAACCACCATAGTGAAACTTATTTAATAATATAATGGACCTAGTCCACCTTACATGGAATGGTCTCCACTAATATCACTATGGACCCTTCAGGCTCCCCACTGCCTCTATAAATACCTAGCATTTCACCCCCCTAATGAAATATTTGTCCTAAATGTTTGTTATGAGGGTGTACAACCATATATCAAGGTCCCATGGATAAGTAAGATGGATAAGTAGGATGGATAACCATGGTCCAATGTAGGAATGCAAGCCACCATGCTGAAGCAGTCCAACCACCATTGCGAACATGGGTCCCATGTCCAAGTGCTCATGTGAATTCCCCACAAAATATATTGAAACACCATAGCCAACTGAAAATGATGCTCCAAAGATCGACACTGTTCATGTGGATCAAAATATATAGGTCTTTCCACATAGTTGGGAAGGTTGAAAGATGAATCTGGAAGTAACAATACCATTGTAGTGCAACATCCCGCTCTGGCGCACTGAGCGAACTTATTGTTTGAGGACACTTGCTCGCAAGTGATCCGGATTATTATGCTATTAAAACATTTGACTTTGATTATGATGCGTTATGGGTAGATGACATGTTGTTTTACTACACTTACATAGAAAGGTGCCATTGACTCAGTTTTACTGAGTGTGCAGGGTTTTGGACCTTGAGGATGCAGAGGCATCGATGGAACCCCTTGGACTTTGGATCGAGTCAAGGAGTGTGCCATTGGGGTTTGATTGTTTTACTGTGATATTAGTGCATCTGACTAGATGATATGTTATGGATATGTTCTGACATGATTTGTTGATGATGCAGGCTGACGATAGCTTGTCGACCAGACTCACATATGGAGTAAAGGGGTCACACACGACTACCAGAGAGGTTGAGGGAGAGGTGTGGACATCAGCCCTGCCACAGCCTACTAGCACTCTCGTCGTGGCTCGAACTATAGGTTAATGATTACCTAGTTCGAGAGGACCCACGATGCCATGAGGGTAGACTGCGACAGTCGCTCACGATGATTCTAAGGGGCGCGCAATAAGGCGGGGGCCTTATTCCTTAGAATCCCTTAGTCTCCCATAAGTTCACCTGACGGAGTGTTGACTCCAGGGGTTATTGATGTCTACCAATCAGTCAAGAGGCGAGTGGCACCCTTGGAGAACGTAGTGCATCCTGAAGGGCACATCACGCAAAGGAACAGATGAGGTGAGTGGCACCCTTGGAGCACCTAGTGCATCCTAAAGGGCACGTCGCGTTGATGATGATAGAAGGATGAACCTAGATGGCCATAAGACAAACAACACATTAATAAATTTTAAAACAACTTCCCTAATTAAATGTCACCCAGTTCAGAATCTAAGTTCTAAGTCTAAAACTTCGCTAGGGGTAAAATTTTGTCTACCCTTAAGAAAATATCCACATAAAAATAAAACAATAAAATTTAAAATAAAAACCACTTAAGTAATAATTTTGGTCTTCTTATATTTTTGGGGTAAAATGAAGAGAGTAAGAAAGTAAATAAAATCTATGGATATAAAATGTAAAGAAGAAATTTAATTATTTTAACTTTTGATAGTTTAAAAAAAAGAAAAAAAAGATACTAAATTAATCATAAAAGGAAAAAGAGGTTAATTGCACAACTGTCGTTTTTAGCTCTAATGAAAGGGGAATGAGGGAAATATAAAATTTAGGAAATTAGGGAAAGGAGGTAACCTAAAGAGGGAAAGAGGGGAACTCATGGTAAAAAGCGGGAAACCAACTTAGTAAAGAATCTGCATTTAAGAACCTTCTATTTTTAAACTGATTTAGCAATTTCTTTTTAGGGAAAGCTTTTAAAACCTGTAAGGGAATCTAGGGACACCTAGGAGTGATTTTAGGAGTAACTCTAGGTGGGTGAGGGAAATAAGACAATTAATTAATTAAAGAAAATAATTAATGGAGAAACGTGGGGGATGGGTGACACTTGTACGGAGAATTTTTAGGAAATTTTTATTTAAAACTTTAATTAAATAAAATTTAGGGAAAGAAAGGAAGTTGGAAACTCTATAAAATAGAGGAAGGAGAAGGATGAAGGGGATCGGCTGTTAGCATAATGTTACGCTGCAGGAATAGTGACTTCACTGATTTACTTATGGGAGTTGGGATTTCCCAGCTCAGAGAGGAGTGGTAGCTCGGCCTTGCGAAGCGAGCTGGGAGATAGACGTACCCTCTGGATAGTGTGTGGCCACTTTGCGGCTCGGGGGGCTAAGGGAGAAGAAGAGTACCCCAAGAAATTGGCTGGGACGTACCGGTGTAATCTCGACGGTCGGCGAGCAGGAGCGGCATGGAGCATGCGAATGACACTCAGAGGAGGCAAAAGGGCAATGATACGCTTCCCTGTTTGAATGATATCATGTTGTTAGGATGTATGAATAGGATTTGCATGTGTATTGAGTAGGTAGCTGATTGTCTAGTCTCATGACCTTGAAATTTTAATGATGGCAAAGTTTCTTTAATTCTGCGTTCTAATCGCTCAATAAGTTTAGCGCTGCTTGTTATATATTTGCTACATGAACCCGCTTGGTGTTGCATTACCTCCTTCGTAACCTAACTCTGTTGATGTCCTTATTTGTGTGGGGTTGGTCCCAACAAAAAGAGTTCGATGATTTGAAGCAGCGTGTGTGCTCAGCCCCATCACTTTCACTATCGGACTTGCAACAGCCCTTTGAGATCGAGACAGATGCTTTCGACTATGTTGTGGACATCGTTCTCACTCACCACGACCACCCCATGGCCTATCATAATGAGACACTATCAAATGTTGTCCATAAGTACCCTACTTATGACAAAGAAATGTACTCCATTTTGCAAGCCTACCGCCAATGGAGACATTACATTCTTGGGAAGGAGACATTCATCCACACTGATCATAAGTCACTGCAGTTCATACAAACATAAGGTAAATTGTGGAATGACTGCCATCAGAAGTGGTCCACATACTTGCAGCAATTCCACCTTAACATCAAGTATAAAACATGAAGCACCAACCATGTCATTGATTGCCTCAACAAACCGCCAGTCGCGAAACTCACCATGATGCCAGACTCTTGCATCCACGAGACCTTTGGATGGCCCCAGCTGTATGAGATAGACCCATGTTGATGGGCGAAATTGACCGTCCGTCAACTGGAAGAGTGGAACCGGTCCGGGGTTGTCTAATAACCCAAGCCGTTTGGGATGAACCACCCTGATGGGTTTAGCGGCTCCGTTAGCCGATCTAAGGTCCTAAGAAAACAAAAAAGAAAAACTATTCTAAACTAACTAATCTAACTAAAACTAACTATTAAACAAACTAATAAACTATTCTAACTAAAACTAACTATTAAAACAAACTAAACTAATCTAACTATTCTATATATATACAATCTACTAACTACTACTATACTAACTCTAACTAATTAACTATCTAACTATTTAACATAAATAAATCTTATTCACAAAATGTACAATATCTACAATTTACAGATTTAAATAAAACCTGAAAAACTCATTTATATTCTGCCCTAAGACAGAGAAATATATTTTTGTTGATTTTATAATTTTATGAACAGAAATAAAACAAAAACTAACTAAACTAAACAACTAATATACTAATTCTAACTACACATTTAACTAAACATATATCTAACTAAACTACTTAAATTATACTAAACAAATTAACAAAAATAAATCACAAACTGACCTGGAGAAACGCTCCAGGTTTGTCCTGTGTATGATGATTGTCTTAGCTGATCGGAGGGAGGAAACCCGCACCGAATTATCTAGGCGCTCCTTGTAAACAAAAAGTTCCAGTGCTCTTCAATATAATTACAGGACAAACAAGACATAAAAATTTACAACAATCTTATGATTTATAAATCTTCACCGTTAGATAAATCTGTATACAAAGACTTATACGAAATAATTCAATTGATGAAGAAGAGAAATATGTCATTCATTAACTGAATAAAGTAATTGTTGTATTTTTAAGTATTGAAAGAAATCAGATATGGATAGCACATTAATTAAATCATATCATTCTGCAATAGACTATGATAGCTAAAGTAGTCTATAATCAACTGCAAATGACATGCATAAACTTGAAACAAAAGATTGATATATTGAAAAGCGAAAGTTGTAGCAAAACATCAATTCTCGTCTCAGTTTGTATTAGAAATCCATAGCCTGGTTCTCCCACAAGTGAGGATGCCCCTTATTACAAAAAATAATAAGTATTTAAAGACCTTCCACAGGGTAAAACATCCCTGTGGAAGTTATCAAAACTGTTTACATAAAATCTGGGAAGATATCCCAAGTCTGACTAAACTAGGAACCTAAAATAAAACTAAAACACACAAATATCTCCTAGACTGTCCAGCATGTACAATGCAATTCGGATGTACCTGAAAAGGGTAAAAAATGAACAAGTTAGGAGGATATTTTGTTAAAGGAAATGATAAAAATCTAAATCTATAGACTAGCTACAGAATCTTGCAATTCTATAGCTGGTCTAAATCAGACACAGAATCAGCATTAAAATCAATTCAAATCTTTTAAAGAATTAAATACAACTTATAACAAGTATCTAATAGCTATTTGAAAGACAAACAAATCATTCAAATCGAGATTGTTATACTAATTCGAGATCAAAACAAAACTAAAATCAAATGACTACAGAGATGCATATACTCTGTTTCGTTTGTTACCACAAAATTGGGTGAACATAATCGTAATGAATAGTAATGAAATCATTTCATATCAAATTGAAATCGATACAATTAAAACAAATCATAATGATAGGTAATTGTTGTGCTGCCTCATCAACAGGAAACACTATGGAATCCAAACAAGATCATTTTCAAATCGACATAACTGTATTGACATAACAAACGATCCATACCATGAGCAAATTAAATCAAAACTGGCGCGTAATTGTTCACAAACGAAATCATAATGAGATCAATCAACAGGATCTGTAGGATTAGTTCGGTCGTTTTTTATTGCTATTTGGGTCAAACAAACTCGATTAACATTGAACGAAACCGTTCCTTTCAAAATGAATTATAACCAGATTTGACAGAGATAACAAATGTCGATCAATTCGTTTTGTAAATCAAACAGAGCAGCATCTATAATACGAATGCAACTCAAAAAACAATCTTGCCAACTCAAGATATGGGATAATCCAATCAAAATAAGAGCTAATCGAATAGTTGGGGTTTAACATAGTTGTCGTGAATCAAAACTGTTCCATGATTCGGTCGTTTTTGCACAGGCTTAAATGAGAATATTGTTTTCATACGAAACAAAGTCATTCATTCCAAATCGAAATCGAACAGGGTTGTATTCCTGATTTAGGAGATTGCATGACATCAATTCAAACTCACGAAGTCGTTCCAAAATCACAGCATACAAACTAAATTAGAGCCGATATAATCTAACCATAACGAAATCAAATCGAAACATGATTGTAATCTAAATTTAGCATGATAACTTCATGTTCAGATTAGATACAAACAAACCCAATCGAAAGCAAACCATTGATTTTGTTAACTTAACAGACAAACGAATCAAATCCGATGGAAACCTATCAATGACTAAACTGGGCAGGAGCAAATCGTGTATCCAAATCAAAACTTCATTCAATTTTAGCAAAGCGAAAACAATGTACAGGATGAATGACATTATGACAGAGCCATTTCAAATGATAGACAGAGCTATTTAAAAACCAAATTCAAATCATTATATTAATCCTGGTCATTCACAAAACTAAAATGATATCAAAATTCATACCTGTATGACGAGCAGACGGCTTGATCATGACATTTTGGAGTTGACAACGGCTATAGCCGATTCAACATTTCGAAAAACGATGGAACCAGTAGTCCTCTGCTTCCTATCAGTTGCTTGAAGTTTGTCCCTTTGGCTGGTCAACACTGCAACTTGGTATTCCAGCGATTTGATTTTCGATTGAAGCACAGGAACGTCTATATAGTATCGTTCCAACCACAAATCACATTGGTCACATGACGACTGTCCGGACTTCGAAAGTGAAGGTGAGGGTTTGGTTACATTGTCGAGGGTTTCGTCAGGTAGTTTGATCCCTGGGTAACTGGGATTGTTTCTTAGGCAAGGGGGAAGATTGGAAACGAAGTCATAAGGTGGCTCGGAACACAGACCCTGTGAGTAAGGGTACTCACTAGCTAGGAAGCGTTCTATGTCAGAGTCTGAATCCTCACTAAAGACTATGGGCTTCTGCTCAACACTAGGTTTAGGCTTATTCCTAGCCATTCTCGAGATAAGCCGAGCATTCTTTTTACCTTTTCCATCAACAACAGGGTTACCCCTAACCTTTTTTCTCACAGGCTTTTTTATAACCTCGGTCTTGTCTGCTAAGACGTCGGGTAAGTCAATATCAAGGTCCATCGAGGGTTTAGGAGAGGGCAGTAGGACATGGAAGGGCACGGGTGGCTCGACCTTGGTTTCATTGACCATAGGCTTGTCAACTTGGATGGGCTCGGCATCAACAAAACCATTTCGAGCAATAAAAGCTTGCCAGCTATCACCGTGGTGATTCAAGTGATGAACAACGATAAGTCTAATTAGTCCATGGTGGAACAGGCTACTATCGACCTTCTCCCTTTTAAACCTTTTCGACATTTTATATAGGCTACGCTGGAAGTAAAAGGGCATATTCAACGAGTATCCCATAAAATTCATTAACAAACGCAGGTGGTAGAGAAAAATGAGTCCATATCGACCCTCAAAGGTCACAAATTGTTTGACCACCATCAAAATATCATGTCATCGTGGTTTAAGCATGGAGATGGGCATACCTCTGTCATAGGATGTGACCTTTCGCGAGACGAACAGTAGCGGCCATGGCACCTCCTTGACCTTAGAGTTTTTAAACCAATGTTGGCCCGAGGATGGTAACCCTGTAGAAGAACTAATAAACTCCTCATTGATTTCCAACTGAATGTCACCCACCTTGGCTCTACAGCCATCAAAAGTCAGGGCGAACTGCTATGCAACAAATAAATTAAAACCCTCGAATCGTTGTACAAAGGTGAGCCAACCGTTATCCTCTAAGTCTTTCTGGGCATTGTCGAATAGTAGCAAGGCTTGGCTACCGTTCGACTCGATTCGTACCACTGGTGCCATGGAGCCAAGCACACGGTAAGTCCAGGGTTTGGATCATAGCACACACAGGAGAAGAGTGCACGAAGGGTTACCCGAGCTAACAGAGGTTAAATAGGGATAAGGGATAGGCATTAATGACATCGTGCGAAGGTGGTGGAGCTTATTTCTGCCATGCATAATAGTTATTGCCAATGGTACAACCGTCGGCGCTTATAGCTGTTCAACCCACTATTGTATAGTTTTAAAAATCATGTCACTTACCCGACCAATGAAATCAATGGTAAGTGTATAAACCGATGCGCGCAATCAAAGTTATGCCATAGTTTTAAACACCCAACATACAAATCGAAACCAATACCAATGTTTTGACTATGTGACATGCGTTGTAACAATTCATATCAAGAGTTTAACCAATGTGCCAATGCGTTTTAAACTAGGTGTCATATCAAATGAAATATATCAAGGGTTTAATCATAACACTTATATATCTTTATGAAACCAATGGTCAAGTAGATCAAATCAAAGAACATGTAAATCCAAATGCCAATGCATTACAAACTCAATGAGACAAAGTCACACAATCAATCCAAGAATGTCCAATGAGTACAGATCAAAAAGTTTTTCCAACTGCATAATGATAAGTGAAATGTAAGAGCAATGGGCATATCAACAAGAAGGATAACGACAATTCAAATAATGATTTTAATGCGACTACAAAAGACCAAGTTTTCACGCTTACAGTCGTGAAAACAAAAACAAAGGTAAATGTGCAAATGTCACAAAAAGTGTCGTTTATTTGAAAATTGCAACGAAAAATTGATGTTTGCAAAACATTGGTGTAGGCAGCTTATAAGACAATGGAAAAATGTGAATTGGTTGCCAACAATCCGGGCTTCTCCACCACCTACCAAATGGTGGGCGCAAATGTAGTTGTCACTAATTTCCATCTTCGGGATGGGATGTTGTGTCGTCTGGGCCATATATGCATTCCATCAAGCGAGCGAGCAAAGCTGATCTAGGAAGCCCACTACAGTTGGGTGGCAGGACACTTTGGCATCGAAAAGATAGTGGCAATGTTGCAGAAACGTTTCTACTTGCTGAAACTTCAATAGGATGTCAACAAGTATATCACATCATACATTGTCTGTGTTATTTCCAAATTGACCACTAAGAAAGAGAGCCTGTACACCCCTATGCCTACTCCTGACAGGTCATGGGAATCCATCTCAATGGACTACATGTCGAGCCTCCCATCCACCAAGTGGGGAAATGACTGTGTTTTTTTTTTTTTTGATCGCTTTTCTAAGATGGCGATTATGGTCGCCTGCAAGAAGAGCATCACAGCAAAGGCTATTGTCAAGCTCTTCTTTGAACGAGTCTAGGTACATTTTGGAATCCCACAAAACATTTTCTCATATTGGGACATTCGATTTCTCAGCACATTTTGTTCAAGCCTCTGGTCACTATTGGACACCAAGCTCACTAAATACACGACCTTCCACCCCCAGACAGATGGCCAAACCGAGGTCGTAAATCGAATGATAATGCATATCCTACACATGTATAATTCCAATCACCCTCACACATGGGATGAGATTCTTCCCTATGTCTAGCATAGCTACAACCGATCCCTGCATAGCTCAACTGACCACATCCCCTTTCAGGTGGGGTTGGGATTCCAACCATTGGGTCCCATGGATGTTTCACTACCCCTTGCGGTCACCTCGGTCGACTCATCTACTACTCCAACTGAAGCTGACAAAGCCACCCGGTCCATTGAGCAGATCCATCACATCCACCAAAAGGTTCAGGATATCCTACAGAAGTCCAATGACAAGTACAAGAAGCGCCATGATCAACATCGGGTGCCACATAAGTTTCATGTGGGCGACAAAGTTTGGTTGCACTTGCAAAAAGAACTCCTTAATGGACCCCATTGGAATCCTTTTCCACTCCATTATGGGTTGTACACCATCACCAAGGCTGTGGGTGATAATGTTTTTTACCTCAACATTCCTCTTTTCCTTCACATGCACCCAGTGTTCAACATGGATCTCCTTCGACCTTATTTCCCACCATTATTGGACACCACAGAGGTAGCAGAATAGATGACACAAACAAATCTCAACCCCGACTGCATACAACAGGAATCTAGTGATCAAATTGTGGACAAAAAGTTCAAGGGAACTCGCTAGCAAAGGATCCAGCTTTATCGAGTTGTCAAAGCAGGGCAGTTCCTGCACCAAGGCAAATGGCTCACCCAAGGCCAAATTCAGCAGAAATTTCGTCATCTGATGGGGGCACTCAACGCAATGGAGACTATTTCATCCTAAGGGGGGAGGATTGATCCATATGGATGTCGGTGGCCTCCCACCTATTCCAACTAACTCATTTTGGAAGTTTTCCAGTTTGGCAGTTTTTTCCTAGTTTTCGGGTCCCTGACTTTCAGGGCCGTTTTGAGGCCCTAAACAGGGTTTTTAGGGATCGCCACAGTCAAAATGTAATCAAGGTCAAATTATAAATTTATTATGTGTATTCCTTGGTTAGGCCTTTCAAATGGGCTATTGTGCACCTATAACAGATATCGTATGCAAAATTTGTGACCCTAAGAAGTTGATGTACTAACTTACCCAAACGGGGCCCACATGAATTTTGGCACTTCATCTCCTAGGGTTAGGTTTTTGGATGTCTAGGGTTTTTGAAATTCATATTTATTGTAAAAATTCCTTCAGAGCCTCATTGTAATCATCTTCTTGTGAATGAGCGTAGCCGTCACATCTCTTCTCAGAGATAACCTACCACCATTCTAGCAAGTTTGTTTTTCGTTGCATTTTACAGTTTCAGTTTATTTCCTTATTGAATAGAAACCAGTTTTATTGTATATATATTATTCTGTGTTAAGCATCTTTTGATAATAATCTGTATTTTCTTTGTTCTACTCATAAAATTTGGATCATCCTTGGGGCTCGCATCCCCTTTGGCCTCTTCATCTCCTAGGGTTAGGGATTTCAATATGTAGGGGTTTTTCCTCTTAGGGTTTGTTACTTTATGTTAAAAGGGAATTTGAGCCTCTTGTAATGAGATACTTGTGAATAAGCATAGCTAACACCTCTCTCTCTCTTCAAAGATAAGCTACCACCATTCTAGCTAGTTTGTATGGGTTTGCATTTCATAGTATTTTGCTATTTGATTCATTAATAGAATTTGGTTCTCATTATATTACTATGCTCTCTGCAATATTTTTGTGTTTGTTTGTTTCCATTCATATTCTTGTCTTTCATTTCGTTCTCTATCTAATCCAAATCATGTAGATGAGCATAAAAAAAAATCACACAAAATTGGCACATAAAGAAATTGTTATTCATGATTGGAAATCTCTAGAAAAGGGCCATGGACGAAGAAATGGCTTCTTTGGATAAGAATGAGGCTTGGTATCTAGTGGAGTTTCCCACTGGAAGAAAACCCATTGGCAGAAAATGGGTATTTAAAAAGAAGTTGAATGCAGAAGGAAAAGTGGAGAAATACAAATCTCGGTTAGTAGCAAAGAGTTATTCCCAGGTTGAGGAATTGATTTTGGTGAGATTTTTTTTCCTGTTGTCAAGTTAAGCTCTATAATATTTATGTTATTTGTTGATGTTGCATTTGATTTTGAAGTAGAACAGATGGATGTGAAGACAACATTCCTACATGGGGATCTAGAATAATAAATCTATATGAAGCAACCAGAAGGTTATGTTGTGAAGGGAAAGAAGGAGTTGGTATGCAAGCTGAAAAAGTCCCTATATGGTTTAAAAAAATCACCGAGGATGTGGTATCAAAAATTTGATACTTATATGCTTGGACTTGGCTTCACAAGAAGCAAAGAGGATCATTGTGTGTATTTTAAATTAATTGGCGATCATTTGATTTATTTCGTCTTGTATGTGAATGACATGTTGCTGATAGGAAACAACAAGGAGATTATCCAGGATGTGAAAACTCAGTTGTCCTCTAAATTTGACATGAAGGATCTCGGTGCTTTAAATTTCATTTTGGGCATGAAAATTAAAAGAGATCGGAAAAAGAGGAAACTCTGGTTAAATCAGAGAAAATATGTCGAGACAATATTGCAGAGGTTTAATATGCAGGAATGTAAACTGGTCAAGGTTCCTATTCTTGTTGGTGTAAAGTTATATGTGAATCAGTGTCCCAAGACACATAAAGAAGAGGAGGACATGTCTCATGTTCCATATGTGAGTGCAGTTGGCAGTTTGATGTATGCAATGTTTTGTACTAGACCAGACATTGCACATGCAGTGGGAGTTTTGAGCGGGTATATGTCAAAACTAGGGAAGGAGCATTGGACAACAGTAAAAAGGGTTTTCAGGTATTTGCGTGGCACTGCTAGCTATGGATTGTGCTACGAAGGAAGACTGGGATTGGACAGAGTGGTGGATATACATGGCTTTTTGGATGCAGACTGGGCTGGAGATCTGGATTGTAGGATATCTACAAGCAGGTATGTGTTTAACCTGTTTGGAGGAGCAATAAGTTGGATGAGCAAAAGACAGGTTGTAGTGGCACTTTCAACTACATAAGTTGAATACATGGCAGCCACTCATGCAAGTAAGGAAGCAGTATGGTTAGAAAGATTGTGTTCAGGTATTGGGTTGGTACAACAAGTTGTAAGGATAGAGTGTGATAGTCAGAGTGCAATTTTTTTGGCAAATAACCCAACTTATCATTCAAAGACAAAGCATATTGATGTTCAATATCACTTTGTGAGAGACATGATTGAAGAAAACAAAGTATCACTGATGAAGGTGGACACTTTGAAGAATGTTACAGACTCATTAACAAAATATGTGAGCACTGAGAAGTTCTCCTGGTGTAGAGGATCCATGGGTATTATTGCCCTGGATTGTTGACTATGTAACCCTGTAACCCCCTGCGAAGAAAACAACAAGTGGAAGAATGTTGGGTATGTATTATATTCTTTGCATGAGTAGTAGTGTTTGGGCGTATGTGCAGGGGGGTTAGAGGGGGGTGTAGGGGAGCAAAGCCCCTCGCGTGGGGGTTTGGGGGCATCGTCCCCCAAAAAAAAAATTTGCCTCGAGAAACATGTCACATATTTAGGTGGTTTTTCGACACATGGTTTTTGTCGATGGTTTTCTATTTTCGGTTAAGGAATTAGGGTTTTAGACTAATCCAGGTCATCGGGTTAGGGTTTTGGATGTCGCTAGCTCCTATATGTATATTGTATTGTAAATAATTTATTACGTATGAATGAATATAGAATATGCTAGTTTTCCCAGTTTGGGTTTCCAGGGGAAAAATCTCTGTGTAATATTTGTATTTTCCATTGTATCTTTTCTGTTCTTTTTCTGAATATTTATTTGTAGATATTGTACAAGGTTAGAATCTACATGATGCATGATATTGTCAAGCATAAAGAATGTGTATGGATTAATTAGTTGTACAAGAGAGGGAAGCAAGTCATCAAATTTATCACCGAGCATACAAGGGTTAATTAATTCTATTGCACTTACTCTAGGTTGTAGATACTTAAGATTGCACCAGCTAGATTTGCTAGCTATTACCTCACTTTTAGGTGTTTGTTGAAGGTGAGACAAGATTTGGATGCTATAGTGATGAGTGATGAATGGGATGATTTGAGCAGTGATAAAGAAGGTGCATTAGCAGTCAAGAACACAGTGCTTGACAGTCAGTTTTTGTCACAGGTTCAGTGTATTTTGCAATTCACCAAGCCAATTTATAACATGATCACGTTTTCCTATTCAGATCATCCAATCATTGGGGATGTTTATGAGCAAATGGATAGCAAGTTAGGGTTGATTAAAGACATTGTTGAGCCTAGAGATGTCAACATGTATAACCTTATTCGTGTAGAAGTGGAAAAACTGTGGGAAATGCTAAATATTCCACTACATGCCTTAGCATATAGGCTAACATCGAAATACTATCATGTATCATGGATTTCAACACCAGCACTTGGTGTTGGTACCAATAAAAAACCACACCAAGATCCAGATGTTCAAGCAAGTAGAAATTTTTTCAAACAAATTCTTTATAATAATTTCTACTTATGGTTTATGTTTTTCAATTTTCTACTTATGGTTTATATTTATAATTCATTTATATTTATAATAAATTATAATTGATGTAGGTTATATGAAAGCATTAGACAAATTGGTCCCAAACAAGGAGGAGTGTGACAACATATAGCAACAATTGAACCAGTACATGCTTGACCAAGGTGCCTTTGGGACCAACCATGCAGTAAGAGATCGAGGGAATTTTAGTTCTCTCGCATGGTGGAACTTTTATAGTGGTGGCACCCCACAGCTCCAACGTTTGTCAACACTGGTGCTTTCACACGTGGTGAACACTTCTTTTGTAGAGAGGTGTTGGAGCACTTACAGTTTCGTCCACAACGTCAAAAGAAACAGGGTGAATGCAGACCGGGCAGAGAGCTTGATTTATGTTCATTACAACTTGTGATTTTTGTCCCATTACTGTGAGGAGGCAAAGGAGGATACAAACTTGAAGTGTTGGGACAACCATCCAAAGAAGGATAATTGGTAGGATGGGTTAATGCTTTTAGAGAAATTGGGGAATGCTCTTTTTGATGATGATGATCATGTTGAGATGCCACCCCCAGCTACTACCTATTCCTTGCCCCCCTATTCAGGACTCTAGCAGCAGGGGCTTCATCTTCATCTATAGATTCTGCATAGTTTTGTCCTTCTCAGGCTCCTCCACTACCACCACGTGTAGGAACACGTGGAAATCATGTCGATGGAAGGAGGATGGGATAGTTGTTTGATGTTTCTCCTTTTTCATTACTTTACATGTCAATCTATAGATGATAGATTCATAGCATTTAGAAACTCGACTCTAGATTCTAGCACAGTTTAAACTTTATTGTTTTGGACCTTTCGATCTTCATAATTCAATGTAGATGGATTATTTTGCAAACGTAACTCTTTGGTCATAACTCATGTTATTGTTGACAATTGCTAGATGATTGATTTCATTCCATAACTTAATGGTCTACTTTCTATTATATGGCTTAAAAATTTGTATGTGGGTTTGTAAGTTTCTAATTGCTAGATTCTAGATGGTTGATGTTCGAATGATTAATCATTGATGTACTACTACTTACTACTATGGATTCCATTTTAATATTACAATGTACAAATATGCATGTTTTCATACATTTAGCAGCTAATTTGTCTTTCTGCATGTTTTTTTAATATAAACGCAATAT
>ML781118.1:389137-409988 GCA_009831015.1 Picea engelmannii | reverse complement strand
TATAATAGACACTCACGAGGATTTTTTGAAAATGACGCTCCGCTCCCTAAAAACTCTCCGCGCTCTGGAAACATTGGCGCACACCTAGTAGGGAGGAACTACAGTTGGAGGAAGTCAGATCTATTTGTTTCAATGGAGAGGCAGCACACAAGAGAACATTTGTGTCCAAGGGATTCTTCTTCAGATCATCCAAGGTCAAGGGCGCTTCACTTCAGTGGGATTGAGCAACAAAGGAGAAGGGCACACCATGATTGGGTGCATTCACCTTTTAGGACTTGTATAGCAGCTTTAGAGGGGTTGTCTTTGTATTGATTTCATTTGTTTCATGTACTTGTTGTATCTCATGCTTTAGAGACCACTTATATATACTTCCATTCCAAACTGGTTTCCCCGGGGGGGGTTTTATCCAGGGTCATGTTGACCAAAAATACCTATGTTCATGTCATGCATGCGTAGAGTGTAGATCAACTTACTTGTGTTGTTAATATCTAGAGGAAGTGTTACTTGTTTTAGGTTATATTGCATGTGTTAACTTTGGGTTACGAAAACACTTGCAAGGGCACCTCAAAGAACACTTAACCTACAAAAACTATTGGCAGAAAGTTACAAAATTGTTTGTTTTCGTAAAACAACAAATGACAGTTTTAAACATTCAAACTTAGAGCTAATATCAAGGTCAAAAGACAAACCTTAGTTGACAGCCTCATAGGACCTCAGTTTTCTTCAAATTTAACTTTGGGCTTAAAAGCAAAATGGGTAACAAAATAATAAAATTTGTTGAGACTAAATCCATATATTATGTGTGTCTTCAAATGATAAAACCAGTGTAGATGTATTATAATCCATGTTTGCATTTATGGAATGTTAATTTTTTACTTTTCTACTAATATCTTTTGGTATACAAGTGTAAAAATTTAAGTTAACACTTTAATTCCTCACCAGTGATAAAACCAGATTAGATTTAATGTAATCCATGTGTGAATTTATGGAATGTATTATTTTGATATTTATCAAATACTATTTTTTTTTGTATAACATTTTGAAAGTGTAAAAATTTAACACTTCAAATTCTCATTTTAATTGAAATGATTATATTATTGGTATATTTCTGGTCTGACCCTTCTTCATATTGCTATTTATGCTCAGTATTATCAAATGTAAGTGGCTTTTTAAAGCTTCATTAGTGCATTTATTTATTTTCCTTTTCATATGTTGTAAATATTTTGAATGCGATGCATAGATGTTGCCTCAGGTCATAGCCATATATGTAATTTCAGAGTATTAGGTTTGGTTCAACTGTGTACTTAGTATTGGGTTGTGTTGTGCTTCTTATGTCTATTTAAATATTTAATGCTAACTTCTTGGTTTGGTTTTCCCTCAACAATAGTCATGCAATCAGACTTCACCACATGCAATGAAATATAAACTTCACCACAAGTAGTGATTTGTTATAAAGTTGCATTTGCATGAAATACACTAAAAAAATATTTATTTATTAGAAAGCTATTGATGTAATCATTTCCTAAAATCAAATCCTGTGAGTCATTAATTTCTAATTTTTTCAAACCGTTTACTATGGTGATATCCACATTTGTCTTGTCTTCTTAGTCTAATCAAACTTGTTTTTTGTTTTTTTCATTTTCATTTTCACTCTACAAATTAAAATTTTATTTTTCATATGCATCTATTTATTTGACAATATAATTTTTAATATGTAAACTATACACACTTTTCTTATCTTCAAAAAAAATTGTTTTGTCATTATTCACTTCTGCTTTTCATTTCCCTACTTTAGTGTATGCTAATAATATCATTATTACGGGGAAGGGGAGGTTTCTCTATCCCTTCTTATTCTGTAGTATAAACAAGTGCCCCTTATGTACATATTATATTTACAACTTATCAACAAATGCAACCAGACCCTTCCTCCACCGCCCTTATCGTTCCTCTTAGATATACCAGGCTCTCAAAACTTTTGAGTATTTTCTTGTGTGTTAATTCTGGGAATTATAGCAATGTTCTCTACAGTTGTAGAGAATGCTCTTGAGGAATTTATTGCGGTCGCTACTGAAAGAAAGGCCAATGAGAACAAGGTCGCCAAGAAGGTGAAGGCTCCCAAGGAAAAGAAGCCAAAGGCTCCTAAAGGCTCCAAGATTGCCCTGCTCATTCTCCATACTTTCAGGTATCGTTGGTTAAATGTTTTAATTTAGTGTTACATTTATTTGCTTTCAGAGTGTGTGAATCTATTGGAGTGTGGCTTGTTATGGCAGATCTTGTTATATAACTTGTTGATTATGGCTTTTTCAGATGATCAAAGAGGGGATCTTTGTCGTGAAGGAGAAGGAGGTTCAAGTCCCAAGGCCATCGCCATCGCTAAATACATGGAGGAGAAGCATAAGGCGATTATGCCCCCTTCGTATAGATCAAGAAGCTCGTTTTGTCCGGCAAGCTTACTAAGGTGAAGGCTTCTTTCAAGCTAGCAAAGGAAGCTTACTTAGGTGAAGGATTCTTTCAAGCTGGCAGAGGGAGTCAAGAAGGTCCCTGCAAAGAAGCCTGTCAAGAAGACTGTGAATCCCCCAGCGAAAACTGTCTCTAAGCCCAAGACTGACCCCAAATCCGCAAAACCTGCATCAAAGCAGAAGATAGCCAAGAAGGTTGCAAAGGCTCCTGCCGCAAGCAAGACCCGAGGGTTTTTTTGGAGGGTCTGGATCTTAAATTCCTCGGTGGTATCTGGCACTTTGAGGATGACATTGAAAAATATCAACAGTTTGCATTGAAAAAGATGCATGTGAAACGAGCCAAGTGCAGGATCACATGAACAGAGTTTTTGTTAGCCAAGACATGGTTTTTGACGCTGATTTTTATGTGGCATGGAATTTGGAAACTGTCAGCTGCTTGTAATCAATGCAAGAGCTCATTAAGGTTGTATAAGCATGTGCTTCAATTTTACGTAGACAAGATAAGGGTGCAACCGTAGAGAAATTGCATTCTTTGAATCGGTGGGGAAACTATGGAGCGAAATTTCCATGATTGTTGCAGACTTGTATAATATATTCATTGCAAAAGAGATATTGACACGACTCTTTCCTTGATTCGGACTATTGGCACACGGTCACTACCACCACCACTGCCACTATTGATGGACGAGAATATGACATTCTCTGGCTTTAGTCTAGTTATGTTTTTGGAATATGAATAGGGTAAGTTAGATTTTTTTTGGTGAGATGGTGGAGTTTTTTGGAAGGTTTTCAAAAAAATATAAAACTCGGCATTCCAACATAACATATCTAAAAAACAACTTGTCCTAATTATATTAAGAAAAACAAATGCAATGACAACTAGAAGAAAACCAGAGAACATGCATTAGAAAAACGTTACAAGAATTGGAGAACTCAAAAGCAATAGCTAAACTCAAAAAGTACCAAATGTATGCAAGGGTTCATCTGTAGATCCAAACATGGAGTAAAAAAATGTGGAATCTCAGCAACGGCTCAGTCATTTTCAACCCAAAATCCTGCCAGAGAAGCTTAATCTCCCACTCTACCCAAGTTATATTTGATATACTTCTTCGCCCCCAAAATAGAGCTTTCTCAAAATCGCAATGTTCCATTACTGGAGCTTATGAATGCTTAAGCCTCTACGAAAACATCAGAGCTTATGAATCTCCCAATGAAAAATAAATTGTCGAAAATGGACACAACTTATGAATCTCCAGTCTAGAACCTGCAACCATTATACTGACATCAGGGACATGAAATGTGAAGAGTATCGAACAATAAGGAAAGGTTGTCAGATAAAGTATCAAACTAGAGAATTGGAAGCATGTATGTACCTTCACAAAAAGGAATTTTTTGAAAACGAGTAACAGTTAACAAGTTTCTTGTTTTTTATCACTGCATTGTGCAGTGACTCCAGTTTTCATTTTTTTATCACCACATGGCGCAATGACTCCTAAGCAATACATCTATGGTATTTCTTGGAAATGCAAGGTCACATGGAGAGAGGTTCTTATAAAGCTTTGTTGATATCCGAGTTGGTCACATGCAATAAAAACAAAAAAAGCATCTCATAAATCGTCTTTATTTCGAGAGAGAATTCAAGAATACATGCATTGTAGGATCGAAAAAAAATCATCTTGTAAATTGTCTTTATTTCAAGGGAAAATTATAGAATACATGCGTTGTAGGATTGAATCCTGACCCTTGCCAAATATTTGATGATGTAGAAGATTTAGAGCAGGTATTTTGTTGACATGGATCTCATTGAAATTTTATGCTATTAAATCCTTATTATTATCTTTAACATCATTGTTGATTAAGTTTTAAGTCTTAAATCAACTAGAATAGTTATATATGAAAACATAATTCACAAATTAATATTAATTATATATGGACACATAATTCCAATGTTATGAAGAGAAATAGTGGAAAAACGAATATAAATTTGTATAAAATGCAATGCGAAGATGTGTTGTGTATGTCTTATAGTGGCTATGTCTCGTGGAAAGTATTACTATTGAAACCCTAAAATAGTGGACAATATTGAACCCAATAATAGCGGACAATATTGAACCCAATATCTAGCAATAAATAAATGGCAAGGGTTTTCAAAGGAAAGGAATTTATCGCAGATTCGTTGAAGAGGAGTAGTTTTGAGTTTTTGATAGCCAAAGTTCAAAACATTGTTTTTTTTTAAGAGTCACAATCCAATGTGTTTTTAAATTTTTAATAAATTGGTTTCTTGTATTTATGATATTTTCATAAGTATTTAATGGTTAGAGTTATTTTATTTTAATGTTTTTTTAATTACTTATTTGTTAGATTTATTTTATTTTAAAAAGTATTTAAGGTATGTTTTTTATGATGAGAGAGTGGCATATACATATGTGTTTTATGTAATATTTTAGGTATTGAACGATTGCCCTATGTGTTTTATGTAATATTTTAGGCATTGAAGTATTGAGGTTGTTGGAAGTTATAGTGGATTTCAGCAATTGTCAAGTGGATTTCAGCAATTGTCAGGTTTTGTTTTCTCGTTTGTTGATTTTTGAAAATGTAACACTAAAAAGTTGTCACTTTGTTGGTTTTTGGAAATGTAACACTAAAAAGTTGAATTCATATATTTATGAAAGGATCTGATTAGTTCTAGGAAAATGTTGTATACTTGCTTTATCTGAACCTATGATTCCTTTATCTCTATAATTAAGTTGAGTGAACATTTTCAAACTTTCTTAAATATTCATGTTCCATTTGAACACACAAAAAAATTTCAATTTTTTTTTGTAAACCAACCTACAGTTAAGTCGAGACTTGAACTCATTACTCGTGACCTGCTTAAGAGCATTTCCACTGAACACTAAACCAAACCCTTGAAGGCTAAGAAAATTCCAAATATAGAAACAAAACACCATAACAATTGTATCTCACTTAGCCATTTCTTTTCCCCGCTTCGGGGTTATGGTAGTATTAAATTGATTTCATACAAGTAGAAGAATAGAATTGGTGACCTCGATAAAGCAATATACTTTGAAGCACGTGAGAATTATTTATTGATGTGTATTAAGTATTCAAATTAACTTTTAAATGTGGTGAAGAAAGAATAGAATTGGTGACCTCGATAAAGCAATATACTTTGAAGCACGTGAGAATTATTTATTGATGTGTATTAAGTATTCAAATTGACTTTTAAATGTGGTGAAGAAAGAATAGAATTGGTGACCTCGATAAAGCAATATACTTTGAAGCACGTGAAAATTATTTATTGATGTGTATTAAGTATTCAAATTGACTTTTAAATGTGGTGAAGAAAGAATAGTTGAAACAAGTCACCGTACTGAATGACTCTTTCACCTCGTATCTTGTGAAGGTTTCACGGATCAGTTTTTTTAATATATTAATGAGTAAATTGCTATCAATTACAAGTTTCGAACCAAGTGAAGCATGTAATAAAAGATCAAGATAATGGCAATGGCTGCAATGGTACATAGAATATTAATTTTACTATTAATTATAAGTTTCGAATCACGTGAAGCTGGCAATAAGAGATCAAAATTATTGATCAATGAAATGTTAACAAATTATAATTTTTTATTATATAAAAAATAACATTTTCCATTCTCTATAATTAACATTAATTTTGGCTAAAAAAATTAAGTCAAAGTTTAACTAATTAAAAGTCAATGACAAATAGAATACAATATACTGCTGGAGGCAGTATAATAACAATTTATGATGTTTAAATTATTATTGTAAATATTTAAATAAATTAGAAATATAAAAATTAATTTAAAATTTAAAAAAATTGTTCAAATTATTATTTTATGAATTAAAATGATTTAAATTATAATTTAAAAAGATTAAAAATATAAAATTATAATTTATTTTTTATATGAGTTTAATGGTTAAGAACATGTGTTTCCTCTTAAGAGGTTACCGGTTCAAATCCAGAGGGGGTAGGGTATGTATACCATTTTAGACTTTACCAGTCAAATTGCTGGGCAGAGGGGGTCTCATACACCAAGTTGGTGTGCTAGCTTGACCGTAATCTTAAAAATAGATGATTATTATTATTATTATTATAAATTTAGATTTATTTGAATTTTTTTATTATATTTAAATGATATTGTTTTAAAAATATAAAATTGTAATTTATTTTTTATAAATTTAGATTTATTTGAATTTTTTTATTAAATTTAAATGATATTGTTTAAAATCTATTTTTGTATGTAAAAATATATCAAATTGAAAAATTCATGAAATACTAAAATTACACAAAAATAATCAATCAAATATATATAGATCTAACAATTTTTTATTGGCATTGGAATAAATATCCAATTATTATCGGAAGCCAAAAAGTAGAATTACATTGTCAAGAAAAAATCACAAAAATAATTGATTGAACGATGTGATAGCCCAACTAGATCATCATCTGGTAAATGTTTGTTTATTTGTTTTTTGTAATTTCATATCCTCCAAGCAAACAATTTTACTGTTCCACCAACTCTCCACAAACATTTTTACAGTTGCAAAAACTCAAGACAATTGACAAACAGTACACACCAATGACAACGTATTTTGGAAAATGAATACAGCAATGACAGCGGTCAAGGACACCTCGTCCGGACATTTGTTATCATGTCCGTGTAGCAGGAGCCGCAGACCTCTCGATTGCCAGTCTTACCAGGTGGGACGCAATCACACTGTTCACAGCACTGGTGGCAGGCAGTAATACACTTTCCGGCTTGTCCGCACCTAGTCTCACACGCCACAGTGCAATCTGCAGGACAACAAAAAGAACAAAACGATCAACATTAACTGCATCACTTCCTTGAACGTAGAACTACTACGGATCCATGATATATCCCCGTACTGTAACAGAAGCTAGGCGAGTGCGGAATGCATAAAGGTTACTATGTTATTATGTCGAAAGGCTTACACCTATTGATAATGGGCACAATTAATGATCTTTTAACCTGATTTAACTTTAAACCCTAATCTAATGGCTATGTATTGAAGATGCTGGCATATTCTTAGTCGTCCTCCAAAATCAATGGGTCAGATTTATTGTTCATAACTTTCTTGCATTTATCAAGGCATCCGTTAACATGTTTACTTTTTAACATTTACCTAATCACATTAAAAAATTATTGTAAAGATATGTAATTGCCACGTTTAAATGATTAAGTAGGATTAAACGGTGACATCAAAATAAATGCCCACCTTCTTGCCTAGGCGTTTCATTTATCAACCTAATACAGCCAAACGTTTCATATTACCATAGACGTTTTATATTGAAGACACACATTCTCAACTGATACCTTTCGACATTTTCAACCGTGAATTAGCCACTGTGCTAGTTTACCTACAGACATGATATTGCTTAACCCACATCAACTCAATGATCTATTCATACGAATACAAACCGCACCTATAGCAGGAGCGAGAAGCCTGCGGTATATACCAGCTGCCTGCAGCTAAATTGATTGACACAGAAAAAATTGATATAATTAGCAAGGAATCAACGATAAAGTTAAAATCAATCGATGACTAAACACTACGTAACATCCAATTTTTCAATATGCTCCTCATAGGAAACCTACTCCATGGAATGTGAAATTCCCAGCAGTGGCACGCTCTATAGGTACCTGTCATGCAAAGAGTGAAATACTTCACAGACTGTAATAAAAAACGATTCAAACGCAATATATACAATAGAAACAGTCTTCCCTTACTTGACATATAGCCAGTAGAAGGAGACCCATTACGAGTTGCTTCTTCACACCGTGAACTAAAATCGCCATGAAAGCTGGTACAGAAGAGCCCTCCCTTTTGCCGCTCACTGTTAAACTCTGCAATCTACGAGTTGAACACAACTGAATGGTTGAATAAGATAGATGATGAGTAATTCAATTTTTAGACACCCTCTGAAGCTTTGCATCAGACTGCGTGTCTGCATTTAATTATAATAGCTCCATGAGATGCAGAAATGTCAAAGAACACGTTGGGCAATTTACCTTCAATTTGAACAACTATACGATTCTTCCATTTGTCTGCGAACTTTGTCCCTTGACCAACTCGAAATTGGATTTCAATGTTATTGCTGTCTGCGTTCAATCTCACCTACCACGATTCTTCCATCGATATTTCACATCGTGAACTTTTGTTTGTGAATTTATTTTTCCATTGACCAATTCGAAATTGATTTCAATTTTATATATTATAATCAATCAAATTATCATCTATGTTCACATTAAAATCAATCAAATAAAAGATATTTTAGGGTAATGTTCACATTATATTTAATCAATTAAATAATAAAAGTATTCTTTACTAGAAGGATTATATTTCAATTAATCAATTAAATAAAAGTATTTTTTTATGAGAAGGATTATATTTTAAATAATCAATTAAATAAAATAATCTTTATGAGAGGATTATATTTCAATTAACCAATTAAATAAAAGTATTAATATGAAGGATTATATTTCAATTAATTAATTAAATAAAATTATTAGTATTCTCTATGAAAAAGATTATATTTCAATTTTTTGAAGGGCTAATTTAATATGAATGTCTAAGTTGAATATTAAGTTGAATATTACTTAGACAGAGCTGCCGATTTTCTGATAATATTGAAACAATCCTGCATTGAATCAATATTAATCTCTGGTGTCCATTGTGGTGTTTCTCTCTTAACATAAACACAACATAAACACAAGCATGAAGAACTCGTGAAGATTGGAATTTGGTAGGTATCGTTCATAAATTCAAGCAAGTGGAACAAAGAGTAGGAGTACATTGAAAGAACTTGCTACTGAATATTATGGGGTTTGATTTAAATTGAAATTGTTATTTTTTTTAGAGAGTAAGTAAGTGGAGCAAAGAGTAAGAGTACATTCAAAGAACTTGTTACTGAATATTATGGGGGTTTGATCCAATTGTTCCTTTTTTAAGAGAGTAACACAAGGATTCATCACAATCAAATCAAAACATTTGATTTTCAATGCTTACTGTTAAATTGTAGTTTAGTTAAATTTTAGCTCTAATAAATAGGTGATATATGTATGCATGAATTCCATTAAATTGTAGCTTTAATAAATAGATGATATATGTATGAACTCCATGAAAATAGAATTGGGTTGTATAAAAATGATAATATTTATTTTTTGGGACTTTTGTGATAGGGGAAAATGATTAATAAATAAAAAAGCCATAAAAAAATGATAAGTAGAACATATTCAGAAAAGTTTCCTTTCTCTTTATTGAAAAAAGTCTAAATAATTTTTATTTCAAATTTAACAAAAAAAAATTATTTAAACTTTTATTTGCATGAGAAATAATTTTATATCCTTTAGGAATGACAACTTCAATTTTAATCTCTATTCACATTATGATCAATCAAATAAAAGTAAATAGTATTATTTATTAGATAGATCTAAATTTTGAGGGTGAACTAAATGTAAGTTCATTCTAACATTTTTAAAATAAGGAAATTACAAGTTTAATTTTTTTTTTTTTTTTTTTTAAGGTTGAATTGATTACCAAAAAGTATTGGGAAGATTTTCAACAAGATATTTTTTTTTAAATTTATTAGAATCCTGTTTCTTAAAATTTATCTTATTTTTAAACAAACATATTCAAACCATATTGAATTAACAATTATATTAATAAGAGACAACACTTATTTGTAGCTATTCTTATTAACATAAAAATTATGATATATTAAAATCATATATCAAAATCATTTTGAAATTATTATTTTTAATTATGTATCTAATAAAAATAATTCCAAAACACAAATTTTAAGCCTACCTCATATATAGTAAAAAACAATTATTTTTTAAATATGAGGAAAATAAAAATCTACATAATTAATAATGATAAATATTATATATTTAATTGTAAAGTGATAATAAATATTGTATATTAATTTTTGATAATTTAATATAAATATAATGATTTTATTTGAATTTATTTTATTTACAATTTAATTTAAAAAATTTAAAATTTAACCATACCATCTACCATCAAAAAGCAATCGATCCTGGTTTATTATGCCATAACCGTTCTCCCTTTTAGATGTTACGAACTTTAACATCCATTGATGCAACCACTGTAACTATCTCTCGGGTTGAGATTTATATGGGAATTATAACAATGGTTTATTACATCATAACCGTTCTCCTTATTGGATGAACTATCATGTTATGAACTTTGACATGCAGGTTTTAGATTTATTTGGGGATTATAATGTTCAGATAGGTCATAGTGCAACTCCTCCCACGTCTAAAATTATATAAAACTGATTTTCAAATCCTCATGTTTTATATGAACTGATTTTCAAATCCTCTTTTGGGTGTGGGCAATTTTGACTTATTTAACCTGTAGCTATGCTCATTTCTTAGAAAAAAAAAAACATGTTGTTTGTTGAGACAAATTAAATGGTGGTCAATCAAGTAAATAATAGTAATAATGATTCATTATATGTCAATCATAAATAAAATATTTTGATGTCCATCTTAAATAAAATGTTTCAGTTTCAACTTTATATATACACAGCAATTGAAATAAACAATTATGGTATGATACTTAATATGAGGAAAATGTGTCATTTCTTTTNGATATATATATATATATATATATATATATATATATATATATATATATATATATATATTTTAATTACAAATAAAAAGAATTAAATTTATTAATATGAAAAAAAAATTAATTAAAAAAATTGAAAAAATAATTACACGAACAAAATTTAATTTCTAAATATATAATAAATCTAAAATAAATTAAAATTAAAAAAATATCATTTCTAAACACCTAATAAATCTAAAATAATACTAACCTATATTAATATAATTTAAAAATATTCTTAACATAAATTATACTGTCCCCGAGGTGTAGGACAGTCGGTGACGAAGTGTGTTGTTAAGCCACTCCGTGATGTTAAAGTCACCGGTTCGAAATGTTAAGGGTTGGTGTGGCTCAGGCCGGGTGCGATCCCCGGGTGATTTTGACGGCTTAGATGCCCCTGAGTCGCGGTTTCTCAAGCCACAGGTTAATCGCAGGTCCTGCACAAATTAACAAACAAAAAAAAAAAACATAAATTATACTGACATTGACAATACACAATTCCTAAATCCGACAATACACAATTCCTAAATCCTAAAGCCATGGAAAAGCTCTACTGTCTCCAATCGTTTGTAGTTGTATTAAACAATTTTACAGAGCCATTACACATAATATGGTTATCCCATATAACATTGTTCGAGTAAAGGTCTTCATTGTAGTTTCGAGATATAAGGGCTTAATATTTTTGGGAACAAGAGGACTTCAATCGTTAAACTTATAGGAAAAGAGCTAAGTTTTAGAAATAAGTGCATATATTTTAACCATATATTCAAAACATTTCATGATTTTTTTACAACGACAGATATTATATACGATTATATGGATTATATGGATTGAAAAATGAATATAAAGAGGTTAAATAAAATTAAATTATGATTTTAAAGTTTATAATGTTTTTATTTTATATCAATAATAATACATATTTTATTTTTTCTAAATTTAAACTTATAACTTCTTAAAAGGAAACAAATGTTCTTAACCATTAGATCCACTATATTGTTTTATATATATTTATTTTATTAATTTTAAATATAAATACTAATAAAATTGTATAAACTAGCATTATTATTATTGTTATTTTGTTAAAAAAAATTGATATATATAAATATTTAAGATTTTTATTATAAATTGTTTGTATTTTTTTTAAATTAATTTAAATATATTGTAATTTTGAATTTATTTAACTAGCACAGCCACAAATTCGTGGCTGGTGAATGTCGAAAGGGCGGCTTGCAAAACCTGAATCGTCTGGAAAGAGAAACGACAAGAAGTCTGAAGGAGTTGGCTCGAAGGAGGCAGTGTGTCGAGAACGTGGCAATCAGCTAGCCACCATAGTATATTTTAAATATGATTAAGTAAAAGTAAAAAAATAAACATGTAAACTAATGTCTTTATAATAGTGAGGAAGTTAGTGGTTGAAATCACAACCACTGATTTATTGAGACTACTAAGAATATTCCATCAATATTTAATCTTGTCCATACAAAACTGATTAAGCACTAAAAACCTATTAAATGTGCCCATAGTCAATAGGTATTCGCCTTTAGACCTAAATATATTACAATTTTGAATTTATTAATATGTAGAAAAGTGTTAAAAAAATTAAAATAAATTTATAATAAGATGATATGTGTGGGTTTTGAGATGGCGACCGTGCATGAAGAGGAAGGAGAGATAGAAGTTAGGGTTACCCGCAGTAGGGTTTCTGCAGGTGAATGGATCCTAACAGTAGGGTTTCTGCAGGTGGATGGATACCAAGGAACATTGCAGCACTGAAGAGAGAGGAGATACGATTCCTATTGTCGATTTCCCATGGTCGCAGAGCAGTCCAGCCATTCCACACTTTGCAACTTCGTCCAGCCAAAACCCTGGCCCTCCTGCCGTAGGTTGCAGCGTCGCCCACCCATTCCACACTCTGCAGCTTCGTCCACCAAAACCCTGGCCCTGCTGCCGTAGGTCGCAGCATCGCCCACCCATTCCACACTCTGCAGCTTCGTCCACCAAAACCCTAGCCCTGATGCCCTAGATCATAGCGCCGACCAGCCACCTCTTCTATCCATTTTTTTTCCTTCAACATGCTATCTTATCACCATTCCACTTGGTACCTGTGTATCCTACTCACGCAAGCAAGGAGGTAATGAATCGACATTCATTCGCGTCCTTAGACTGAGTTGGTGTCAGATCTACCACTCTTTTGAATATGGATAATGAGCCCGCTTGCATGATCTCCATACAGCTATGCTTTCTCTAAATTGTAATACATTTACATCATACATTAATTTACAGCACCTCAGTCCAACCATTCCATATAACAGCTCCGGCCAGCAAAAACCGTCTTCCTCAGCAGCACGCGGACCTTTATTTGTTGAGGATTTCCGCAGGAATGACGCTGCCTCAGCTCAGCTAGGGTTCCTGCAGTCTTCTAATATCCAAGAGCACACAGGTCCCAAAGTTCTCGTTGGCAGTCCACCCCTTATTCAGGCCGCATGTTAGAGGACCTTGTGGATTACACGGAGGATCCACTTGGTGAGCAGCAGATATGAGCGGGCTCTCATGTCTTCCACACCACCCCAAACCCCGTTCCATCGGCCTCTCCTGCACGAGTTCTGTTTGAGTATGGAAGGTGACACGAGTATGGCCACTTGGACTGTGCCCTTCACTTCTCCAAAAAACGCTGGGTACGAAAACCTTATCCGAGAGCCCTTTTTTTGGTTTTTAAAAAGCTTGGCTGAGCCTGGGCCGAACCTTCTCCGAAAGTTAAAGAACAAGTTCCTACAACAAAAGAATCGACTCCTTCAGCTACGCAATAGGTTTCTTCGGCGGGTGACCCTTCATCTTAGAACTCTCCAGCCAAAAGGACAGCTGTGGAACAACAGGTCTCTCCCGGGCAGATCCCTCAGCCGAAAAAGGAGAGCACTCATGCATCAGGTATGAGTGCCTCCTCCCCCACTTCTCCTGTAGATCCACTGGTATAATTCGAGTTGTCTCTTTCTCCTCTAGATCCACTGGTATAATTCGATTTGTCTCTTGGGAAGCTAATGTAGAGGATAAAACCAAAATCATTCATGAGGATTTCATCTCCAGCCTATCAAGCTTTTCAAATCCCAAGCCTTCTTTGTTAATCCCTTTGGATGGGCCGGGAGAACCCCCTAACGCCATTTGGAAACCCTCCAAGCTCATCACCCGCCTTTGATAGACCCTCCAATTAAGGACTCCATGGAAGGCTCTACCACTCTACCTCCTATGAGGGCACAATATATAATTTGAGGCCCCATCACAAGGATTCAAGACTCTTGCGATGGATCTTCGGGAGGCAGCCTCAAACACCTCGAAGACAAAAACCACAAACCTAGACATAGAGGGAGGGATCTCACTTTTCCATAGCTCAAAAGTAGGCAAATTTGGAGGTTAAGCGTGCAAGAAAACAATTTCTTCTCATGCATTCGCCCCTAAGGTAGGTTCAAAATGATCCTCCTCTCCATAAAGTGCAGAGGGTTGTCCAATCTCTCCAAAAAATTGGCCCTTAGGAGGTTAGTTAACACAGATAATCCAAATGTCATACTCTTGCAAGATATTATGACCAACGGGGTAACTACAGTTCAATACCTTACTCAGATGTTTAAAGGATGGGAATCCAACTTTGTGAATGCCCTAGGGTGCTCAAGTGGGTTGGTTACAAGATGGAAGATAAATGTTTTTTCCCTATCTAACTCGTGGGAATTTGGCTCCCTTACTTCTATTGACAAGGAGAAAGAGTTCATCTACCTCAATATCTATGGGCCCTATGCAGACCGACAAAAGTAGTAGGAATGCCTCTTTTCAAAGTCTTGGTTTTGACATGGGAAGATAATATTGGGAGGAGATCTAAACTTGGATCCTTTGAGATCTAGAATCTAGTAGCCCAATTAGATGTTATTTCATACTTCTTTATTAGATGCTTGGAGCATCTTGGGCTACTACACATTGAGTCGGCCAAGCTTACCCCCACTTGGACTAACCGAAGGACAGGGGAGGCTCGAATATCCAAATGTATTGACAAATTCCTAGTTTTGGAAGATGTTCTAGAGGACTCACTCATAATCAAGCAATGGGTGTCAATGGGAGGGGACTCCGACCACAACACAATTATGTTAGAAGTGGCCCCTATCATTGGAAAACCCCCTAGTCCTTTCAAATTAAACCTAGAATGGATCAAAAATGAGGATTTCATCCAAATTCTCAAGAATGCATGGGTCCCATATAACAACTTGCTTCAAGAATCCACGGTCATTCAATTCCAAGAGAACCTGTGAACAGTCATTTGACTATTAAATGGTCTAAAGATAAAAGGAAAAAGATGAAAGGCTCCTCACTCAAGTAGAGGATGCCATCACTTCTAGTCTCTCTTTAGAAGGATTTGGATATATTTTAGGTGCACATAAGAAGGAACTCTACCAGTTGGAAAACAAAAGAAGGAAGTTATTGATGGAAAAAGAAAAGGAACGACACTTAAAAAGTAGAGCTTCATGGCTAGAAGGTAGGGATGAAAACATAAAATTCTTTCATCAATATGCAAATTGTAGGAAAAATTCCAACTTTGTTAGGAAAATAGAAAAATGATATGGATCTTGGGATGAAAAATTTAAGGAAATTGCTTCAGAGGGGGTTTCCCACTTCCAAAACATTTTCAAAGAGGACAACAGAACCACAATTGATTTCATACTTAAAATTTCCAATTACTTTCTCATATTCGTTGAACATGGTAATAAGAAGCTCATGACAGAGGTAGGGAAAGACAAACTACTCAAAATCCTCTGTAGCTTCCAAAAGGACAAAAGCCTAGGTCCAGATGGGCTACCCATAGAATTATTTATCAACTATTATGAATTCATTGAAGAATATTTACGCAAGGTAGTGAAAGAAACTTCATTTTCGAATATTTACGCAAGGTAGTGAAAGAAACTTCATTTTCTGGGAAGGTTATGGCTACCTTCAACACTACATTTATTGCACTTATTCCAAAGATAGGCAACCCCACAAGTTTTGAGAACTTTTGGCATATTTCACTCTGTAATATTATTTACAAGATCATCTCCAAAATCATCTCTAGAAGGATCAAAGAAACCCTCTCTAAGCAGGTCTCTCTAAAGGAAAATTTTAGGGCCTAAATTTCACCCATGGGCTAATTTTCCATGTTTTCTCCAAAAAACAGATTCACCAATTTCCATTCTTTCTAAAAGTGATTTGCCCAAATTCTATAGAATAAAATTATTTTACCTTAAAAATAGTCCAAATTTTATAGAAACAATATAAAATCCTTAGAAATTTGAATATTTTTTAAAAAATATCATCAAACATTTTATAGTCTGCATATTAAGGACTAGTAAGATTCACCAAGGTTTCTACATTCTGAGATAAATTTCCATCCTTAAAATTATCCATGGTCTCTCTGGAGAAGTTTGGATTCATTGAAGGGAACTAGATACACGAGGCAATTAGTATTTCCCAAGAAGGGTTGCACTCGATGAAAAAAAAGAATAATAAGGGAATGATATCCAAATTTAACTTTTCCAAGGCCTTTAATAGGGTCAGTTGGCTCTTCCTTCAATTCATTTTAATACACCTAGGCTTCAATCTACATTTCATGGCTTGGGTTATGGTTTGCATCAGTTATGTGACATGTGCAATACTAATCAATGGAACAACCTCAACTTTCTTCAACTCTAGAAAATGCATTCGCCAAGGGTGCCCTCTATCACCCCTATTATTCCTCCTAGTAGTAGAAGGATTAAGCAGAGCTCTTAAGGCAACTACAACAAATGGCACTTTCAAAGGTATCCTAATTGGAAATCATTGCTATGTTTCACATTTACTTTTTGTTGATGTCATATTAATTTTTTGTATGGCTCAAAATGCATGGTGAATAAGCTCAAATATATCCTTGACCTATCTTGCACTTCCATGAGAATGATTATAAACTCCTCCAAGTCCTTGATGATAAGTTGGGGTCTCTCTAAACACGAAAAAATCTACCTTTCCCAAACTTTCCCCTTCTTAACCTCAACCTTTGAGGCCAGCCTCAAGTATTTGGGTTTCCACTTAAAATCAAACATGTACCTAAAGGGAGATTGGCATTGGCTCATAGCCAAGATTGAAAAAATATTAAACCCATGATGTAATAGATGTCTATCTCAAGGTGGTTGTCTTGTCCTCATGAAATATGTCCTTGAGACTATTCTGGTCTATTGGATGTCTTTGGCTTGGATCACAATAGGGATCCTAAAAAAAAATCCAACTCTGCTACACATTCATATGGGTAGGGAACCAGGAGAAGAAAGGAATGGCATTAGTCTCCTATAGAAGCCTATCCATCCCTAAAAATCAAGGAGGCTAGGGCCTTAAAAATGTTTTCCTTTTCTCCAAAGCCCTAGCAACCATGAATGTTTGGAGATTTGTATAAGGAAAGGTTTTTGGGACATGGGCAATGAAGGACAAGTATCTCGACCATCTCTCTATTAAGACTGGATATACACCCCAAATAAGAAAACTCAGTCCTCTTCCATCATCTAGAAAGACATCATTGTGGGTTTCCCATTAATTGGAAACTGGTTAATCTTGAGGATTGTAAAAGGAGATAAGGTCTAGCTTGGAATTGACCCCTGGGTGGGAATTAAATACCACCCCATGCCCCTCATCTTTGATCTTAGATCAAAAGGTTTTTTTTTACTATTCATCAAATTGCAGTAGGGAAAGATTTGAATTATGGGAAACTACAATGGCTTACTTGGAGAGACTTGGACCTAAATGAAGATTATGCATCAATGTGAACCTCTTATACTAATATCAAGAAGTGCAATGTATACATCAATGAAGAAGAGGATGAACTCCTATGGTCAGAAAACCTAATGGGGGCTATAAACCCAAATTTGGTTACAGTATCTTATCCCTTGAAGGTTTTTACAAGCCCTCATGTTTGTGGTGGAGAGCACTATGGAAATACAAATGTCATGTTAAGGAAAAAATATTTATGTGGCTATTGTTGAATAATAGATCCCTAACCTAGGACTTGCAGCAAAAAAAAAGTTATTAGGGCCCTGGAAGATGTAGTTTATGTGAAGTAGATTCAAAAACAAATGTTCATCTTATCCTCCTATGCCCCTTCACCAAGTAGGTTTGGAGAGAAGTTGAAGGCCTTACTAGTCTAAATTCAAAATGGAAAGGAGACTCAATTGAAGTGTCCTTAAGAAAATGGCACAAGAACAAAGAGACAAAATATTTTAAAGCTTTGCCCCTCTCTATAGCATGGAGTTTCTAGATTGAAAGAACTAAAAAATGTTTTTGAATACAAGGACACACTGCCTTTTAACTATGCTTCACAAATTTTGAACATCTTAAGAGCTTTCCCTCGGGCTACACTAGTCCACTAGAGAGAGAAAAGCATTGATTTGTTCATTGACACTCACACTCCATTGGCCTTCTTCGATGGAGCTTCTCAAGGTATCCCACCCAAAAGAGGAGTGGGGANNTGGGTGGATTTTCCTAACACAAAACTATACCCTCAATTTCAAATTTGGCACTGGCCCTTCAACAAATAATCAAAGTGATCTTACAACCCTGAAATTGGCTCTACTCCCAGTGAAGAAAAAAGGACTCTCTCATCTTCAAGTCATGGGAAACTCCCAAATTGGGATCAAATGGTTGAATTGAGGAAATTTTTGTTACAACCCATTTTTCGAGACATAAAACATTTTCGATCCACATTTACCCATGTCACATTTTCTCATGTGTACAGGGAAAACAACAAGGAAGTCGATAGGTTATCCAAGGATGGCCTTGACCTGCAAGAAGGCATCTGTAAGATCAAGGAATCCCAACAAGGACACATTTCCACTTATCTTCATTAATCCCGACTCTATAATCCTATATGTTTTCTTAAATAAACTTTGTACTTTTGCACAGTGATAATTTAAAAGTTTGGTTGAAATGCTTCAGGACTTATGAATATTAGTTCTTACTATTTGGCACAGAGCTACTGATATTTTTATGGATCAAAAAGAAAAGGGTGGCAGGACTCCATTATATACAAATGATAATAGAACTTCTAAAATTTTGTCTTATTGTTGATTTCAACATCGACCAATTTGGAACTAGTATTATACCATTCAGTCTCTAGTTTTTGTTCCTTCGAGATTAAGGAAATACCCTCTATGGTACTCTGCAATTGTAATTTTGTTACTCTCAAATAAAATTACTCGATTTTTTTTCAAGGAAAGAAAAAGGATGATATGTGTGGGATGATAGATCCATATTAACTCCATATCTTTCATCTATTGAGAGGGATCTTTCATCTGCTGAGAGGGATCAAGTACCTCAAAGTGAAAACCATTTTTAGATTGAAAAAACTTTAGGAAAAGTTTGCACCTCAAGGGATTTGGTCCCTCTTGGCTCATGATAGATCTAAAACTAAGATGGATCTACGTTGGTCATTGCATTGAGAGGTGATTTCTACATGGATCTATGTTTGCAGCTAGAGTGATTTGATCCCCTATGGAGCATGATAGATCCAAAGTTAATATGGATCTACGTTGGTTATTGTGTCTAGAGTTGCTTTCTATAGCTCATTTCATTGAGAGGCACTCTCTATAGCCCAGTATGAGGAGATGTGAAATTCCTTCTATGCTCAACATGGAGTTGACACATGGCATTTAAAAAATATTTCAATGTCAGTCATAAATAAAATATTTCAATATCCACCTTGAGTAAAATATTTTTATATCAACTTTATATATAGATAGATAGATAGATAGATAGATAGATAAAGTATACAATGGCTTAGACCTCTTACACCAATTGTCTTAGGAAATGCAGTGTTTTCATCAATGAAGAAGAAGATGAACTCATGTGGTTGGAAAATCCCTTAGATGGCTATGAACCTAGACTTAGTTATAACACTTTGGCCATTGAAGTCTTTGACAAGCCCTCATGTTGATGTTGGAAAGCACTTTGGAAATACAAAAAGTGGATTTTTTGTCAATAATGGATCCCTAACCTGGGGTTTACTTTAAAAAATAAGCTATGAGGGCCCTGGAAGATGCAGTTTATGTGAATTAGATATGGAAACAAATGCACATACCATCCTTCTTTGTCCCTTCACTAAGCAGGTCTGGAATGAAATTGAAGGGCTTATAGGGTTAAAATAAAATGGAGAGGAAACTCAATTGAATTTTCCTTAAGAAAGTGGAATAAGGACAAAGATATAAATTCTTTCGAATCATTCCCCCCGCCATATCATGGGGAGTTTGGATTGAAATAAATGCAAAAAAAAATGAAAATATGAACACTCTACCCTTCAAATGTCCATCCCATAGTCTGAACATATTAAGTGATTTCCCTCAATTCTCTTCATTCCCTTAGTGAGATAAGATTTCTAAAATGATTATTGACACACAAACCTCTTAGGCTATTCAATGGAGCATCCCAAGGAGATCCACCTAGAAGAGGAGCAAGGGGAGTGATCTTCCTCTCTCAAAATCATGCCCTCGAGTTCAAAGCCATCACTGGTCAGTCATCAAACAAACAAAGTGAGCTTATGTAATGATCCCAATCCATTATGCAAGGATCATCACTGTTTTGGTGTCTTTTTAAAACCTTTTTCTGGTTGTGGTATTTCGTCAAACACTTTGTTGATCTACCTTTTAGATGTGTTTATATGTGTGTATGCAGCAAATAAC
>ML781118.1:361161-382008 GCA_009831015.1 Picea engelmannii | reverse complement strand
TGAAAGTAAAAAAAAAAAACTTATAGCGTCTAGATCTATAATTGTGTAATTCTTTTCATGCTCAATATGGAGTTGACAAGTGACATTAAAAAAGTGTTAATAACAAAAAAATATTTCAATTCTCGATCATTAAGAAGAGGTACAAAATAGAATTGTGTTGCATTTTATGTCAAAGTATAATAAGCTTATTATTTATAAGAAATGTTAGGAAATGGTATGTATTACTCCTTTTCTATTTCCAATTTGATGATCATGCTGATAAGAGTTTGTCCATGCTCAATAAGATTACTATGGTCAAATAATATTAACACAATCCTACAATGAATGTCTAGGTGCAAAGATTTTTGGAATCCCATCAAAGAGTTATTCCTATAGTGTGGTGGATCATTGTCGACAATGGACCCAGCAAATTTTAACAATAAAATAAGAATGCTTTCATTATGTACAAGATGCATGAAAGGGGTCATTAAGAAGAGGTACAAAATATAAATTTCTTTCATTTTATGCCAAGATATCATATATTTGTTGTCTATAAGAAATGTTGGGAAAAAGAACATATCACTCCTTTTTTTATTCCCAATTTGATGATCATGCCAATAAAAATTTCAATAAGATTTTTCCCATGCTCAATAAGATTACTAAGGCCAATTTTTTTGGGATCTCGTTGAAGATTTATTCCTATATTGTGATGGTTCATTGTCGACAATGAACCCAACTAGGGGTTTTATGTGTTTGTATAAGCCACGCAAGTTATGTGTGGCAAAGGGAAAATCAATCTCTCTCCCTCTCTCTCTCTCTCTCTCTCTCTCTCTCTCATCCTTTTGCATTCCAACGAACTCAACCATTCTTTTTGTAATGTTCCATATCTATCATTTCTTTATTCCTTCCAACTACCATGTGTATGTTTGTTCAACTTCTCATTCATGACCTTTCATATTCTTTTATCTATGCCACATTTTGTCTTCTCATGCACATGGATTTCTACTCCAACCACTACATTTGCATCTATATTTTAACTTTTTATGTTTCTTCTTATGCATAATTTTCACTTGTCATCTCATGTGCATACCTCAATCAAATAATTGTATCAATGCCCTTGCATCTATGTTTCCTTGTTAAAATGGCTCTAAGCCTCCATGAGAAAACCACTCTTCACTTAATCTACTATCAGCTTTTCTTTATGAAATTATAAAACTCTACTTATGACATCCATGTGTTCTCTTCATTAAGTTCACCTCTCCAATTCACTAGGTACTCCTTGTGTCTTGAATCCTTTCTATTCTAAAATTTGTTTGTTGGTGACTCTTTCCTTGGCATATGATTTATCCAATCTAATCATCCATTATGATCCTTGTCCTCATTTGCAACTTCTTTTGAGTAATAACCTACAAAATAATGAAGGTCCTTCACATTGAAAATAGGTGAAATATCCAACTCCTTTGGAAACTCAACTCATAAGAATTTTCTATGAATCTCTTCTTAATTCATCAAGTTCCAATCTTCTTAACATTAAGTATGACATAATTTCCTTTAAGATAGCAATCTTTTCTCAATGAACCATTACCAATCCACCTACTTCAAAACATTTATCATATCCTCATGTCCACATGTCTTTTATATCTTGTGTTATTTTGACTCAAATTATGAACTTGCACATACAAATATTTCACTTACTCAACAAATATTTCTCCATCATTACTCCTTTGCATATCAACAAGCAAATCAACTAGATCTCCAACTCACTTTGGATTACACCCATAAACAATTTTAAAAGGTGACAATCATGCAAATATGTTCACTACATTGTTATAGGAAAACTCAACTTGCACCAAGAACATATTCATTGTTTTGGTCAATTACATGTTAAACATCTTAGAAGGTTTACCAAAATTCTCTTCACAACTTTGGTTTGTTCATCAATATGTGGAAAATGTGTTAAACTGTAAAAAAAAATATACCTAATTTACTTCGTAATGTTCTTTGGAAATCACTAAGAAATTTGTTATCTCTACTTATAGAAATAGTACTTGGTATATATGTATTCTCACAAAATCCTTGAAAAAACATATGTGGTAACTCGCATCAATGGTTTTTCTACACAAAAGATAATGTGCCATCTTGGAAATCATATCTACTACTACAAAGAATTAATCATGTCCTTTATGTCATGTTCTAGGAAATCCTATGAAAAAATCCATCAATATATTCTCCTAGGGTGATTTGAGAATAGTTAATGGGGAATGAAAACCTATGTTTTGACTTGCTTAGATGCGCGAGAAATTATACATATCTCAACAATCGTCCCATGCCTCTTTTCAAACTTGGCCACTAGTATTTTTCTTCTAGTAAAATTTGGGTCTCATCCCTCCCAAAAGACTTGCTAATCCTCTACTATGAAGTTCTCTTATCAAATTATCATGAAATAAATAATCAATAATATATAATCTCTTACCTTTAAATAAATAGCCTCCTCACAAGAAATAATCTCACTCACCACTTCTACCTTGCATAATGGCATAATGGAGATTCTGCAACACTCCACCATCTACACAAAATATTTTTCATACACATACAAATGTTTGATATGTTCATGTTCCACTAACTCATTCTTCACCGTACTTAGCATCAAGGTTCTCCTATTGAATATTTCAACCACTTTATTTCATTTCCTTGATGTATATATGTCTTTAACACAAATGTCACTTTATTTCATTTCCTTGATTTATATATGTCTTTAACACAAATGTGTAACTCTACAAGAACTCATCCCATCTTGTATGCTTTATATTTAACTTAGCTTAATTAACTTCAACACTTGATGTGCAATACCTAAAATGAATTCCTTAGGTAGTGAATAATGTCTCAAATGATTCATCCCATCTTGTATGCATGTGCAATATATAAAATGAATTCCTTAGGTAGTGAATAATGTCGCAAATGATTCATCCCATCTTGTATGTTTTATATTTAACTTAGCTTAATTGTTAATAAACTTCAACACTTGATGTGCAATATATAAAATGAATTCCTTATGTAGTGAATAATGTCTCAAATGATTATGTGAATGGATCACATCATAAAATTTAAAATCATATTTATCAAATACTTTGTTCTCAACTCATTTAACATTTCATTAAAAAAATGTTAATTCTTTGTGTTCTTGGCTCATCATAGTTACAATAACTACTCCACTTGCATTACATTCCACCACACAAATTCCATCCAAAATCTGGAAATACAAACCTATGTACCTCAATTATCTTCCAACATTTCAAATTGAACTTATTTTCACTCATGCATTCGACTGGAATCCTTAGTTCACCATGCACTTTGTCATAGGTGCACAAATTCTAGTAAACTCTCTTATAGTTCCTATAGAATTAGTGATACCATGGAATTTTCTTATCTCATGCACATTATGTAACGTCAACAAATCAAATATAGCCTTCAACTATTCGAGATCCATACTTGATCCTTGCCATAAGATGGCATATCCCAAATATACCAACACCTACTTGGAGAACTCACATTTCTTCAAGTTGATCTGCAACTTTTCCTTATTTAAATTAGCTTCTAATACCAATTTAGTGTTAATTTTTGCTAACACTATAAATCTCATAAATACCTAGGTAAGGTCACAATACCTTAGCCATCAATCCAATAAATGTAAGTCTCGGCTTGTTAGTCAGAGAAAAAGAGACCAACCACTCATGCAATCCATGCTTTGTTTTAAATGATGTCTTCCATTCATCTCCTTCTCCAATGTTTAATTTATGGTATCCACACTTTAAATTAATCTTGGTGAAAAGTGTTTTTCCACTCAAGCTATCAAATATGTCATTCATCGTTGGCAAAATGAACTTGTAATTCACTACAATTTTATCTAGTGTGCTCGACTTAGTGCACATTTTGCATCTCGCACATGGGATAATTTTCAATGCTTTTGCCCAAAAATAGATTCACCATTTTCCATTTTTTCTAAAAATGATTCACCCAAATTCTATCAAATAAAATTATTTTACCTTAAAAATAGCCAAAATTTTGTGGAAACTATATAAAATCATCATAAATTTGAATATTTTTACAAAAATATCACCAAACATTTTACAAATTGCATATTAAGGACCAATAATATTTGTCAAAGTTTCTACATTTTACGATAAATTTTCATCCTTAAAATTATTGTTGCTCCCATGTTTCTTCAAGGTCAATAATGGTGACACTACACACAAGCTCATGCTCTCCCTAATCAAACCTCTCAACAACAAGTCTTAAACTTAACAACTCAAATTTGCACTCTCCAATGGATTTGGTCTATTCACGCCCTAATTTGGTAATGTAGCTCTAAGTGCATGTTTTTTTTCATCTTTGTCACATTGTTTCTATGCCACTTTGTTTAACACAAAAGAAAATCATTCCTTGCTTTCTTTTACATCACTCATGAATTCTTTCATCACCAGTGTCATCACCTCTTTGTTCTTCATCCTTAATGGATAGCATCTAGAATCTTCTTCCATCCTTCATCATGGTGTATTGATTTTTCCTCCCATCATGCATTACATAATGATCGAATTGACATGTTCTCCCTAACAACAAGTGGCATGTGTCTATTGGGATTACATGACACAATATATCATCCTTATACTCACCAATGTGAAAATCTACCTTGCATCCTAGTTTGAATAATACACAAGCCACCAAAAATCTCTTGGAGTGCATTAGAGCTCCCAATTAACTCTATGAAACATTTCCCTTTGTTAACTTTGGCCTAGAGAAAATTCTCAAGGACCTTTACTAAACGTGAATAGGTTACTTAAGAGTGAACCCAACAAGGAGAATATCATGCATACATGAGTTGCTACAAGGATTTTGGTTCAAATATGGAGCTTGTGCACTAGATCTAAGGGCTTAATGACTTGTTTGTCTATCCTCTTCTCAACCCATTGCACCACCACTTCCTAAAGGTCCCTAGTAGACTCTTGGAAGGAAAATGGAATGCCTAGAAATTTGAAGACTTGGCTTAGTTGAATCCATGACCTTTTTGGGAGGTCAATTAGATCAACATGAATCATTGGCTTTGTCTTTGGTTATGGTAGAGGAAACCATTAACTTAAATATTCCTAGACTCACCTTAGATCCAAGTAAACAACCAAGAGTAATTTCAATCGTAGACACATGGAGGGCTAGGGCTAAAGAGCACTCTTGAAGGATAGAGTTAAAAACCTTGGCCTCTTTAGAAGAACATATGTTAATAGAAAGATAGGCTAGGCATCTAAAATAGGGGTTTTGATAAGGCGGGGCACAAGCTCTCATCTACTCTTCAACAAGCTTACAGAAAGCCAAATCAAAGCACTATCATGTAACTTTGTGTCTATATGCATAAAGGCATTAGGTTTGGAACACCATTCTATATTACTCTACAAATTCACTTTCAACTTCTTTTTGGTTGGAGGTTTGTTCCCACGAAGTTTTTAGGATTGAAATATTGTCACTAGATTCTTTAGTAGCAAGAGCCTTATAGAAAGCTTTTGTAAATCCATCCTTAGTCATGAGCCAATCAAGTTGAGCACCTCTTACCCAACCAGCATTGTCCACTAAAAGTGTATGGTGCACCCTTACTTTCACTACAAGAGTTCTTTTTTCTTCATTATATGTAGTTATTTTTTCTTTATTATAAAAAATAGATTACAACTTTTCCATGAAACTTTCCTATGCACTGCAATATTATAACTTTGTTAAATTAAAATATATATATATATTAATAATTAAAAATATAATGGTTAATAAAATGTAAATTTTATTTTCTTATTATAAATTTTAATATTTCCATTTATTGTGTTTGCTGTACATTTTATCTTTTTTAATTATAAAATACATTTCACTTAATTTATTATAATAAATAATTCAAAACATTTAACCTTTTAGATTTTAAATTTTTTTACAACTTTTTATTATTTTGTTATCTAGTCATCTCACTAACGACCACAATAGTTAATTAAACTAAAAATTTCATACTTACCTCTACTAAAACTTCATGCCTAAAACTCACAAGGTAAACACGTTGACGTAACAAATTTCAAGCATAAAGCGTTAGGTGATATACAATCCCCGTTCGCTGAAAATTGACAATCGAGAAAGGTTCTCAGTTCTAAGAAATTGCCAAAAAAGAAAAGCCAACTATTAGAATCAATCAATTTACAACAGCAACGGTTGCTTTTTTTCTCTCCAACCTCATCAACAACCAACGAGCCTTTAAAGTCTGGCCAAGCATATCCAGCGTGCAATATTTTATTTCTTGCGAGGGAGTTTCATTACTTTCACCCTCTCTAATATCTATGCCCCAGTCAACACGGCCATTTCTGCATGGCCGAGATGAAAATTGACTTCAGAGAAAGGTTCCAAGGTTCCAAGAAATTGCAGAAAAGGGCCAACAATGGTGACGGTTGCTTTTCTTCTGTCCACCCTCAATAACAACCTTCAGAGTGACACGAGAGCTTAAAGTCGCACCAACCAAAACCAATTTGCACTTTCTGATTTTTTTGGCCGGGGGGTTCTTTACTTTCTTCCAGTCTGTGCCCCATTCAGGCCAGCCTGATTTATTTTTGGGGAATTTCTTTACCTTCTTTAAGTCTGTGCCCCATTACTTTTTGGGAATTTCTTTACCTTCTTCCCGTCTGTGCCCCATTCAGGTCGGCCATTTCTATACTCTCTTAGTCAACACGGCCAGTTCTCTCAAATGTTGATTTTATATTTGATTTGGTATTCTAAAGGTACATGTTTAAACATTTTATTTTTTCTCCAGTATCATTGGAATGAATGGAATTTGATTTGTAAAATTGTAATTTTGCATAGTTAAAATTATATTAAAATTGTATTTTTGAATGTAAAAATAAATTCAATATCCTACTCATTAAAATTGGTTTTTTTCTGATCAAAACAATTTGTAATTTTATGACTAAAATTACATTTTTGAATGCAGAAATAAATTCAACACCCTACCCAAAAATCGATCGATCCTTAACATTGTTTTCTTTTCTGATCGAAATAGTTAAGCGAAACCGATTCACCAATAATTTTAATAATAGTTTTAACTGACCTATGCTCTGAGATATGTTCAGTTAAATTGTTTGAATCCAAATCCAAATATAAGAGACTTGGAAGCTTATTTATGGCTTTTGGAATAGTACCGATCAAAATTTGTCCATGAAAGAAAGTGACATGAGGTTTCTCAAATGGCTTCAGGGATTTTACCAGTGAGCATATTTATACCAAGATTTAATATTGTCGATGACTTCAATTTGCAATGGCTTCAGGGATGCTCCCTGTGAGGTTATCACTTAAATGCAGTTCCCCATTTCTGAAGTGATAGAAGCTGGAATATCATTTGTGACAAGCTGTTAAAGCCAAGGTCGAGTATTCGGAGAGCTTAAAACTGCCGAAAATCTGGTGGAATTACTTCCTGTCAAATAATTATCTGAAAGATTCAAATGGCGCAATAAGGGGAGGCTGCCAAGAGACGGGGAAACATTACCTTCCAATCCTAATCCAGGAAGGATTATAGCAACAACTCTCTGAGCCTAATGCTACTCCATGAGCATACCTAGTTCTTAGATATCCAATTGGACATCGATCCACTTGGATCACATGCGATGCCCTTTCTGAACGACAAAAGAGTTTCCACGTCTATGGAAGGTGGGAATGGATATTGAACTTCCTCGAGCATACGTACATATAAATCATCACCATGTAAACCATCTTACTTATGAACATTGGAATCTGACCTATGCTTTCTTCAATAACTAGCAGTTGCATTAGTGATTGTGGCTGTCATAATTGCCCCATGTCATTACAAAGCACATAAATTTCGGATAAGTCTAAACATTCTACTTTTCGGATAAGTAGAATTTTCGGATAAGTCTAAACATTCTACTTTTCGGTTAAGTAGAATTTTCGGATAAGTCTAAACATTCTATTTTTGGACTTTCCATCAAGAGAATCCACTCCTATTGCATTAAGAATATGTAATTTAAACAAGTGATATTTGCAATTCCAACAATTCTTTAAAAAATTTGGCCGGATTTTAGACAAAATTGGATTTCCCCATGTCCTTCAAGGCCCAAGTTAATTTTGACATTCTTTTATTTGAAGGCAATATAGATATAGATGCTTTCTAGAAATGGTTAAATCTATTAGACGCTTATTACTCTATTCAAAAATTTCAAACATAGAAAAGATCACCTTTGAGCTCCTTAAGGACAAAAGATTGGTGGCAATGTCACTGGGAGAGACATGAAAAATATGAGTCTACAACATTTAGGACAAAATCCACTTGGGAAGATTTTGTTGATGCCTTCTAGGAGGAATTCTACTATATTGGAAATTATGATGACTAGTATATGAGATGGACAACTTTACTTCAGGAGAGAGAGCAGATAGTGTTGGAGTACGTCGATATCTTCCATACCTTGTGCTCAAAGATGGAAATTAGAGACTCAGAGTGGTGCCTAGTTCTGAAGTACCACAGTAGCCTACAAAGGTACATCCAAACAAAGATGGATTTCTTGGACATCTACTCACTAGGAGTCGTTTATTGATATGTTATCAAAATCAGGTAGAAAATTAAGCAGGGGAATAAGTGGGAGTTTGGGTCTGCAAATCTGTTGCAGTGGAAGGATGTTAAAGGTGGTCCTAACTCATAGAAAAAAGGAAAGAGAAAGGATAGCCAACCTCAAGACAACCAGTCAAAGCCACAGAAAAAGAAGGGTAACGTGAAGTCAAAAAAGGACACAAGAAAGTGGTGTGAATGTCATAAAAGCCTTGGACACAACACTGATGAATGTCATTTGAAATAATCATTGTTCGCTAAGATGGAAGAAAAAGAATCAGAATCTAGCCCAGACTCTGATTCAGAGAAGGATAAAGGAATTTCTTGCATATTATTGACTTAGAACCTAGTGTTACCATCATAACTGCAAAGATCCAACCAGAAGATTCAAAGGATCCTGAAGAGGGGGAGCACTTCTTCCATTCACAGATGTGGGTGAAGGGGACTCCACTACATTTCATCGTTGACAAATATAACCAAAAGAACCTGATATCGACATAGGTCATCAAGAGATTAAAGTGGTCAACAATGCCACACATTCAACTATAAACCATTGCTTGGTTGAGCCAGGAACAAGACCCCTACGTTAGCCAACAATGTCACCTATCCTATAGCATCAAGCCCTTCAAAGATGAGGTGTTGTGTGATGTTTCCCCATTGAAGTTTGTGATGGTCTTTTAGGACAACCCTATATGTGGAAACGTCGTGTTGTTTATGATTCCAGGCCTTGTAGTGTCAGTGTTACTTGGAAGGCCAATTCTACAGGGTACTAGAGTTAGTTCTGACCACTACAGTTTCCTTAATCTCAACAAAGCAGTGCCAAAAGTTAATATCTCGGACCAAAAAAAAATTCCTCTTTATGGTTCATTCGGAGGGTGAACGGAAGGTCATTGCCACCGCCACTGCCTTAGTACGGGGATCGGGGCCTCTCTACACAATGTAAAGAATTTGAGGATTTGAAACACCTCCTCTACTCAGCGTCGATCCTCACTCTACTAGACTTGCAACAACCATTAGAGATTGAAATAGATGCCTCCAAATATGCTATCAGTGCATTCCTCACTCAACATGGACATTTGGTGGCCTATCACAATGAGACACTCTCTGATGTTGTTCACAGGTATATCGCCTATGAAAAGGATATGTACTCCAATGTGCATGCATGATGAAAATGGAAGCATTATACTCTAGGAAAGGAAATGAGTATCCACATTGATCACACACCCCTACAATTCATGCAAACACAAAGAAAGTTACAAAACGATTGTCATTAGAAGTGGTCCATGTACTTGCAACAATTCCACTTGAAAAAATCCACTCCAACGGGACATCAACAAGTATATCATATCATGCACTACATGTGTCATCGCTAAGACTACCATTAAGAAGAAAGGGTTTTACACTCCTCTACCTACCCTAGACAAGCCTTAGGATTCAGTCTCCATGGATTACATGTCAAGTTTTCCCTCCATCAAGCATGGTAATGATTGTCTCTTTGTGGTTGTTGAAATTTTGATTATCATTGAGATCTTTCCAACGAGCTATTATGCACCCCAAACGGAGTTTGTATGCGGAAGTTGTGGCCCTGGAAAGTTGATGTATCTACTAGACTTATTGAGGCTCGCATTCCCTTTGGCCACTTCATCTCCTAGGGTTAGGGCTTTGGATATGTAGGGGTTTTTCCTCTTAGGGTTTAGTACTTTATGTTAAAAGGGAATTTGGGCCTCTTATAATGAGAGACTTGTGAGTAACCATAGCTAACACCTATCTCTTCAAAGATAAGCTACCACCATTCTAGCTAGTTTTTATGGGTTTGCATTTCATGGTCTTTTACTATTTGATCCATTAGTAGAATTTGATTCTCATTGTATTACTATACTCTCTGCAATACTTTTGTGTGTGTTTGTTTCCATTCATATTCTTTCCTTTCATTTCATTCTCTATCTAATCCAAATCATGTAGACGAGCACCAAAAAAAATCACATAAAATTGGCATGTGAAGAGCTTGTTATTCATGATTGTATCCTTCTTTCTTTGAGCACCAACACTAATTGAAGATATAAAATATTTACACTTCAGATGTGAATATGAGGCTTGATTTGTAGTAGAGAGGGACACACTATAAATTAACTTCATTTAGTATATTTGAAGATGGTGGGAGATCTTAAATGCAAGGAATATTCATCTTCAATGTCAAATTTGAAAATTTACCATTAATCCAGTGACCGCACCAATATTCTCTTAGTATATCCTAGCAATAATGATCTCACATTTGTCCCACACTTAAATAGGGATATTAGTAATCTCACATTTATCCAGCAACAATGATTTCAGTAAATCATGAAGAACGCAATGTGTGAAGAGACGTATTAAAAAACTTCTTTTTTTAATACTACTTCATGACTTTTGAAGAGAGAAGATCCAACAATCCACTATAATGATAATGAGAAGCTTCTTCATGATTTATATTGAGTTGAATCTCTTCATGTAAGATATATAATATGGAAATAACTTGCAAAGCACCATGGTTGCAAGGTAGGGAAAATAAATTTGGGTTGGGTAGTGTCATAAGGCTAGACTTTTCGTTCCACTTTAGCATCCCATACCACTCAAAAATCCTAGACATAGTGTGGCACTGGCATGACCTTTCTAGTTTGGCATGACCATCAACTTCTTGTATCACCCAAACAATGCCTAGCTGACATGTCCTTATTGAACCCAAATCGGGCACCTTATACTTGCAGAATGTCAAAGTGTTCATTTCACCATAGGAAATGTTGCATCATTTCCACCCAACCATACGCAACTAATTGTTTCCTCACCTGAGCCAAGCATACTTAAATAATTGGTTTCCCAATGTGAGACCATTTTGTCATCCATCTAGGCCAACACATTATAGTCCATGAAGATCATGTCCCTAGATTTCCAAGCATTCACATATCTTTGATGCACTTATCAACATTGTTCCCTTGCCATAATAACACATACAATCCATCACATTTTCAAGTTGCATCGACCTCCACCAAATCCTACTATGTAACACCTTGTTTCTCATCTACACTTGTTAATCATGACATCCTTAGTCCTCCTAGATACATGGCAATACATTGCCCTAACTATCTCACGACTACCACCCATGAGTCGCTCACCATGGATACCTTTATGGACTCATCATGCACCCTTATTCATGTTTTCCCAATGTACCATCCATCATGCCATTGCCAATGGAACCTTAAGTCGGGTCCTTACATTCCCCCACACTTGAGATGTTGATTTCGGCATCAGCACGGCACAATGAGCTCCTTCGATGAAAGGGATGTTGGTGATTAAGAGACACTTCTACAATTTCCACATTCGAATATGGCTCTGATACCATTTATCATGGACCTAACAGTCTACCTGAATTTTTCTCCACAACTTGGAATTCACCCAAGTTCATTTTGGTAGTTGAGGTCATGCAACAATGCCTTGCCTCAATTGTAGGGGCTTGGATAGCTTACACCTACTACAACTAGACTATGCATCATCACTTAAGGTCTTCTCATAACTATGCTTTAAGCTACAGTATGTTAGATTCTATTCAAGTTCAACCAACACCAAGCACATGTCCAACTATGGCCTTAAATCATCATAGAAACACTTTTATACTTAGTTAATTATTCAATAATACTTAACCAACATAATTCATTACAAAGATAATAACACTCATTCAAGTAAAAAGACCACAATCCAGATGTATAGGTGGAACCTAAGGCATATGCCTTAACTTTATTTGTATGAATAATGTTACAGAGATACAAGGGAGTGCAATTTCCTGCTTGCAACTCTATAATAGATGTACAGTAAATATAGGAAACATTTCCTATTGCCTATTGCCCAAAAAAAATCCAAAAATCCAACCCCTAAAGCATATGTAGGCCTGCCTCTTTTTGTTCTTAAATATTCCTTAGTCCGCTTCAAACAATGTCTAAGTCTCCATTGCGCCAACCCCAAAACTTAGTACAATCACAAATCCCTTGCACAACCTTGTATGAATAACCAAGCTTGAATGTGTGACTTTACATTTTGAGGCATCCTCTTTATATATGAGTCATGCATTAGTTGTTTCCTCCTTCTAAGGCGACTTTCAATGCACTCCTTTCCAAAGTGGACGCAATGTGCAATTCAAATATTGAATCTAGTTTAGCATGCCTGAAGGTGACTTGGCCATCACTTTCTTGTGGTTGGTTGAGCCTCCACACCCTTTAGGGACTTATTCTGATATGCCATGCACCTAATGATTATTCATCCAATAGTTGCACCCAATGGCTACTTGTGCATGAAGGCACTCTTGTCATTCATTGCAACCCCCAAGTAATGAGTTCTACATCTCCCTTGGGCATACATGTTTCCCAATGCCTCCCATTCTATAAATCCAACCAAGTCAATTTTACAATCCATCTAACACTTAGGCATGCCTTGCCATTATGAAAGACTACCCAAGGCATGATTTTCCAACCTTGCAACCTATTTTTGTAACCAGTCGAAGCCCTCCCATGTTTGTGGTGTGTCTATTTTTCATGCAAGGGCACTTGGTAAGTTTATAGTGCATATTTCCATGATGAAGGGTGCCTAAATAAAATCATCCAAGTATTTATCCATTGAAGCATTTTTCAGTGTCGTTTGATGAGCACCGAAGTGGTCTTTCAATGGAGGTACCCAAAGCCACTCAAGGCTAGGGCCTTACATCCTCCCCCACTAAAATTCATTATAGTCCCTAGAAATTGTTGATATTATGGTAGTTGTGGGAGTTATTTACCTCCAAGTGTAAACCTAGCGAAAATAGAATATTCTGGGAAGCAAGAAGAAACCCTAAATAGTTGGTTAATAACCCTAGAAGACAAGTCGGCTCAAGAGAATGATTTGTATTAAGTTATTAGCCTCCAAGAGAAGAAGTTGGTCCAGTTAAGTGACTTGGAGGACTATAAATAGAGGGCGGTTGAGCTCATTTGTACCTCACCTCTCATAATTGCATAAGGCAATGGTGCGCAAGTTTGAAGAAGAGTTGTAGTTGCAGCTGTTGCAACTAGCAGATTTCGGTTTTGGCTGGGACTGTCTTTTGGTTATGCTTTGTACTTTCTTCTTGGTCTCTTTCGATTATTCTTGCTTGGTGCGCTATCCTTGGAGAAAGGTGTGCCACCTTGTTTAGCTATTAAGCCTAGGGTTTGCTTATGGAATCATTCTTTGTCAAGGTTAAAGTGCTCGGAAGTGGCTTTGGCATATGGTTGGGTGACAATATTGCTATATTGTCTATGGTTAAACAAGAACATACATTATATTATAACATGTTATGGGCCCACACTATCTTCGAATAGTCTAACCGCTGGAAGATAGATTGGGAGGATTTTCTCAGTTACAGTTGAAGTTGCAGCCAGTTTTTGTTGTAGCAACGAAACCCTAACCCTCTTGTCGAGGCACCTTAAGTGAAAAGATTGACCTAATTTCTAGATAACCTAGTGTTCCCTAGCCTGTCACATCTCCTGGTACTCTCAGCGAGCTAATATGTTAAGTTTGAGTTTTTGGTCGAAATCAAGGGTTGACCAAGTCAAAGCAGTTATGACTTACTCTATGAAGTCAAGAAACAAGTTAGAAGGGGATTCTAACTTCATAGCATGGAAGACAAGGATTGACCTCATCCTTGCCAAGAATAAAGTGTTGTATATTGTGAAAGGAAAGATCGTGGAACCATAGTTCGAAGAAGGAAAAGAGAAGGAACCTCATAACGTTGCAATTTTGGATAAGTTCAAAGACAGTGACAACAATTCCATGACTATCATAGTGGACTCTATAAAATACCACCCAATACCCTACATCTCCCATCTTGACTCATCTAAGAAGATGTACGATGCCCTATCAAACCTCTTCTCAGTCAGAAACATTGGACAGGTAATGAGTCTGAAGAATGAGCTCTGTGACATGAAAATGAATGATGATGACAGCATAACATCATACTTTGTGAGGATCTCTTAGTTAATATATCAACTACAAGCTATTGAAGAGATCATTTTAGAGAAGGAACTGGTAAATATAGTTCTCAATGGTCTTCCCAAGACATGGGATGCATTTTCCACAGGCATGAACACAAGGAAGGAGTATCCTACATTTGAAGAACTTTGGACTTGTTGTGCACAAGAATAATAAAGGGTTACTGCAAAAGAAAAACCCCAAAATAAATACAATGATCAAGCCTTCACAACAAGGTTCAATAATTTTAGGAACAAAAGGAAGTTTGGCTCAAGGAAGAAGCCAAATCAAGAGAAAAATATGTCAAAAATACAATGCTTCAACTGTCGAAAATATGGTCACTACAAGAATCATTGTCCCGAGCTAAAGAAAAGGAACGAAACACACGAAGCATCAGTTGTCGAAGAAAGGAAACCCTCAAAGAATACCAACCAGGATAAAATAGACTTCTTCTTCTAAGACAAGGTAACAATATTATTCATAGTTCTTGTACATACCATGTTTACATAGTTTCTATGCATATATTGCATATCTATTTCTTAGAAGAAAAGATGTTCAAAGAGAAACAATACCTATGAAAGAATAACAAGATAAGGATTGATATCACGATGACTCTAAGACAAGAAATGCACATGGAAAGATGAAGTACATTGAGAATCCTTGGTAACAATTCCTGTGGAAGCTATTACAACTGTCGAAATCAAAATCAAACCTCAAGAAACCTGGAAGAAGTAAAAACAAAAAGAAGTTGGCATTCGAGAGGAAATTATAAAGAGACCTGTGACACTTTGCAAAAGGAAATAAAGTTGCATATAGAAGCATGGACTCTCTTAGATGGAGGGATTTGATTATATAATTCCAAAAGAAGAGCATGCATTCATGCATGAATCAAGGATTAGGAAGGAGCTAATCCTAGATAATATGATCCATTGAGGATTATGAAGTATCTATCCATGTTCCCATCAATGGTTGCAACCATGAAAAGTAGCACATGTTTAGTTTGACTTTAGAAGAAGTCTTCTTCGAAAAGAAGCCTTAAAGTATCCTTGGTTGTCCTTCCACATCCATGATCCTATGATGAAAGGAAAAAGTTGGAATCTTCAGGGCATGGAATCTATAAGAAACTCCATGGACCCAAGAGCCAAAGAAAAACATGAGGAAGAACATGAATATTGCAAGAGAGAAAGAAAATACAGAACAACCGGTCATTATATCGAAAATCAAAAGACTACCAACTTGATGTGAAGCCTCAAGAAGAAATGAAATGAAAGTTGTGATGAAGAACAGTGTATGGAAGACTTATGAATGAAATCATTACGAGATCCAGAAATAAAGGTTTTCCCGGATGGAGGGAGAGGACTATGATGATAGCTTGTTCCAGAAATACCTCTACCTGAGACATTATATCTCGTGCAATATCCATGGTTGGATTTTACATCAGAAGAATGTAAGGATTGTTCTCCTCAACAGAGTAATCAAACAAAGAAGCATATGTAGAGAAACCTCAAGGTTTTTAAAGTACACCAAAAAGAGACTCTTGTATGCAGATGGAAGAATATCTTGTATGGATTCAAACAACTTGGTGCAGAGCCTCCAATGCACAGCAGAAGCATGGTGAAAAGTTTCTATAACAAAGATATTGTATTAGAATTCCAGGATGATGGTTTTCTAATCCATGAAAAACTCTCATGATAACAAAATAAGTACCACTTGAATATGTTCCAGTTTGAGCCTTGCCATGATGTTATGAGCTAGAAGGAAACAAAATAGTTGAATCCAACCATGATATACTATAATGATCAGAGTTATATGAATCTTTCAAAGAAAACCAGTGTTCCAGAAAGACCGAAGTACATTGAAATCAAGCATTACATTCTTCGTGATGAGGTCTAGAAAGGAGAAGTGGTTCTCCAATATATCTCCACAGATGAGAAGATAAGCAGATATTTTGGTAAAGCCTCTATCCAAGATGAAAGAGTTTCCATACTCAAGAAACAAGTTGGAGCTCATGGAGACGACTTCCTTATTGAAAAGGGAAGATATGGCTCAGTTTGGGAGGGAGCACTGATGTGTTATTGATTTATGGACAATCATTTTTCAATTTGAAAAAATGGTCCAGGATGAGAATTTCCTTTCCAGTTTGGAAAGTGGTTTGAGATTTCTAACGGACAGGCATTTTCAAGTTTGGAAAATGGTCCAAATTGAATGGTCATTTTCGTAATGAAAATGGTTCGATGGATTGTTGATGTACCATAGACAGTGATTCCCCTTGTGGCCACTGTGGGGGAATGGCCTAGGACAGTCTCTCTACTTGGCAGTCACTCTCAGTAGTGGTCAAGAAGACTGGTCTGCCTCGTCGGATATTCATTCTTTCGAAGCTCACAGTTGTGAGCAATTTTGAAGAATGATCTATTTTGGAGGTTGGTGCAGGACAGTGATTTCCTTAGGAAATGGTCCAAATAGTCATTCCCTAGGGAAAATTCATTCTCTCCAGGTTGCACTTTGTTTAGTGTCGGAGGAATGGACCAGATAGGTGAATGGTTCAAGTTCAAAAATCAAGGACAAGCATTCTCTAGGGTAGACTCATTCTCTCCAGGTTGCACTTTGTTTAGTGCCGGAGGAATGACCCAGATAGTTGAATGGTCCAAGCTCAAAAATTAGGACAGTTATTCTTCTATGCTTGAGAAGAATAGTCTAGTAGCTCATGACTGATTTTTTACCTTCTGAGGGCAGATGCTCTTCCAGATCTCACAGATGTGAGTGGAAGAATGGCCCAGATGATTCAGTTTATGTCATGACATTGTTTTTCTATGCAGGTTGATCTCAGATGATATGATTGTTATGGAGACTGTATGTCTCTCGGTAGTAGGTGCATGCTATTGTGGTGGTTGTGTTCCATTGGTTGTGACTATGTGTCAGTGATTAAGTAGTTGTGTGCTACTTGGTGTGGTAGTGTACCACTATATTGTAGTTGTGTACTACTGTGGATAGACACGGTTTTTTTCTATTGAATGGCATTGTTATGATTTGCCTTGAATACTATCAGTAGTGTTGAAAATGATTATCAGCTAGATGGATGGTTAGTGTACTGATGGACAGACATTCTCCAGATGAAAAATGGTCCAGGACATTTATTCTTCTAGAACATATGCCCGGATTAGAAGAATGGTTCTTGTATCACTCTTTGGACTGAGTGACTTATTCAACATCATGTCTGATTACTAATATGGAGTAAGGTTTCGAGAGATGATGCAGTTGATGTCATCAGATGAAACTGATAGTGATGATGGTGCTCGTGATCTAATCATGAGATATTCTATATGACTATGATTATGCTACCGATTCAATGGTATGTTTGTGTTCAAGACCATTGCCTTCAATACCTCCCTAGCTATGAGGGAGTGTTGATATTATGGTAGTTGCGGGAGGTATTTACCTCCACATGTAAATCTGACAAGAATAGAATATTCCAAGAAGAAAGAAGAAACCCTAAATAGTTGGTTAATAACCCTAGAAGACAAGTTGGCTCAAGATTTGTATTAAGTTATTAGCCTCCAAGAGAAGAAGTCGGCTCAAGAGAATAATTTGTATTAAGTTATTAGCCTCCAAGAGAAGAAGTTGCCCCAGTTAAGTGACTTGGAGGATGATAAATAGAGGGTGCTTGATCTCATTTTTACCACACCTCTCATAACTACATAAGGCAGTGGTGCACAAGTTTGAAGAAGAGTTGTACTTGCAGCTGCTACAACTAGCAGATTTTGGTTTTGGCTAGGACTCTCTCTTGGTTATGGTTTGGACTTTCTGCTTGGTCTTTTTTGGTTATTCTTTCTTGGTGCATTATCCTTGGAGAGAGGTGTGCCACCTTGTTTAGCTATTAAGCCTAGGGTTTTCTTCTGGAATCATTCATTGTCAAGGTTAAGGTGCTCGGGGGTGGGTTCCACCTATGGTTGGGTGACAATATTTCTATGTTATCTATGGTTAAATGAGCACATCCATTATATTCTAACAGAAAAATATACAAGAACTTGTTGTCCTTCAAAATATGTTGTTGTTTCCTTCTATTGTTATTGCAATCTAAGAATCCAAGTGGTTTCCTTCTACTACTACTACAACTCAATCTCCACTGAGAATTTCATACAACTATCCAAGTGTTTCACCTCTCTAAACCTACTATGACATCAGTACTTTGACCCATTTTTTCATTCTTCTATACATTATGTTGGCCCTTGGTTATGGAAGAAAGTGAATATCAAGGAAGAAAAGGTGGAATGCACACTTCACGAAAGACACAGTAACTGTTACTGGGGGAAGTGAGAAAAAGAGCAGAAAATATGGAGCGAAGTACGGAAAAGAAAGTCGTTGGATGAGAGGATCGAGTATGACAGATAAGCAAGGAAGATGGATCGAGGATAGCTCAGCAAGCGGGAAAAGCCACCGTTAGCATCGCGTAGGAAGAAAAGAAGGACAAGTTGGTGAAGCCCGGGAAAAGCGGGTCAAGTTGACCTAGGGTTTTAATCACCTAGGGTTTTGGTATCTAGGGTTTTAACGCTTAGGTTTCGACCTAAGACTGTCGGTGGGCTATTATAATGTATAAATAAAGGTCTAAAGGACCTGGGTTGGGTGGGTATGATATTTTTATTGAGTTATTTCTATTGTTGTTGTGAGAGAACATTATATTGTGAGAGAGAAGTGTAGAGAGAGAGAGAGATTTCTAGTATTGTAAGACCTTCAACTTGGTGTGAAGGTCAATTCCTACAGCTAGGTGCATAGGAAGGGAATAGAAATAAAGGAAGAAGAAAGAATATCTGCTAGTTGAGAGTGCAGATAAGAACTGTATGCTTTATCTTAATAAATCTCAAGCACAATTTTGTGGACGTATCTTTAGAGAGAGTGTTAAGCCCTAATATTGGTTCATTACCCCTTAATTGGGGCATATTATATTAGTAATGTTATTTTATTTATGTCGTCTTTAGGCCATTAGTTGTAATTATACCTCCTTGTCTCCTATATATACCAAGGAGACATTTTCATTTTGAATCATCTTGTACTTGAACATTTAAGTGGCGTAACAGGAGGTTTCCCCCTCGAAGAGGCTTATTATCTGAAATTATCTCTTTTTCAAGGTGTTGAGTATTTTTTCTGAGGATTTTCTATGCTATATTGATATTTGGTTCTTAACATATGGTATCATAGCTCAAGGTCTTGGGGTTTCGCTGCTACATCTGAGACACCTTGGAATTTTCACTATAACTTTTTTTCTACAATGTTTAAGAAGGAACGTCTTGGAGGATATTTAGTAGACAGATCAAGGTACATTGGGTTCAAAATTTATCTCTTGAGGCCTTATAATTTCGTAGATACAGCCTGTACAAGATAGGGTTCTGGAATCATCCTGAACTGAACCATTGCGGAATTTTCGCTATAAAAAAATTTCTGTAACGTTTCAGACCATGAAATCCGTAGGATATTTATAGAAATTAGTAAGGTATCTGTGGTAAAAATTTTAGCTTCTGGATCATCTTAAATTTGTATATACACCCTGTGTAAGATAGGGTATCTGACTAGTCCTATTGACTAGTCTCAATAAGGTGTTCCCAGTAAAACAATAATAACTTCTTCCTAGAGTATCCAAATTGTGTGGGAATAGTTGCATTGGATCATGGATAGTCTATAGTATTTTGGGTGTGAGTTTCATAATTTTTTATCAATTATTTTGTGTGCGGCACACTATACAACTAAGATCTCCTGGAAAGGCCAAAAATCAGCAAGTTGTGGGGAAGTTACCGTAAATTCCACTTGGCACATCCAATTTTGATCAGACCTGTGGCATTGTAGAGAAGAAATATCATAGAAATACATAAAAGAAAGTTTCATACCTAGAAGGGTCGAAACTTGGGAGATACAATAGAAGAAATATTGTCTAGCAGAACCACCTCAAAATCAAGGTTCAAAAGTGATACTTGGCCAACATGTCACCCAAAAAGGTAACTTCTACACCAAATAAGCCTCCAAAAAATCCTACTTGGACTCTTGATGAAGGTGAAGAAATGCGTAGGGACATAAATGAACTAAAAAATAAGATGGATTCAATGGAATCTAAGTTGGATACTAAGATGGATTCAATGGAAGCTAAGTTGGATACTAAGATAGATGGTTTAAAAGGGGAGATCATGGAAGTATTGAAAAATTTCATAACAGAGAAGACACCTAAAAGTGAAAATGCATCCCATGAAATTCAT
>ML781118.1:325763-360106 GCA_009831015.1 Picea engelmannii | reverse complement strand
TGTTTGTTTATTAGAGACAAAGCAACAAAGGTATCCTTCCAAACATTTGTTCACTATCTCGGTTTGTCCATCAGATTGAGGATGATAGGATGAGCTATGAGCCAATTGAGTACCCAAACAAGAAAATAATTCTGTCCAAAAATAAGGATACATCAAAGAGATACCCAAGGAAATATCGTAGAAGACTCAGGAATCAGGAAAGATGCCGAGAAGACCCAAAATTTTGATGCAAAGAAAGAAAGACAAATCTTTGAGGAAGCAAGGCAAGAGTTCAAGGAAGATCAAGGATTTTCATCAAAGACACGACCAGAAATAAGAGAATACGGAATGCCTCGGGCATTTGATCAATCTGCTTCACCAAAAGAAGGAAAAGAGGTAAGAAAACTCATGGAATTTTTGTGCACTTGTGTTAAGTTAGTTCAAGATAAAAGCAGTGTACAAGAGTTACAGAATTTAAACAGACAATGAGCTACGAAGGATAGACCCCTTACTGAGCAAGGCAGTGCACCAAATTGGGAAAAAGAGAAGGACAAATAAAGAATTACACTTGAATGCTCAAATAGGAGAGTATGACATAGACTATGTGGTCCTCAACTTAGGGTTAGAGGTCAATGTCATGATGAAGCAAACTTGGGCACTAATGGGAAAGCCTAAGTTAATTTATTCCCCCATCAGGCTTAGGATGGCTAATCAGCAAGTTGTCAGCCCATTTGGATGAATGGAGCATGTCCCTGTGGACATCAATGGAGTAAGATCATTTGCAGATTTTGAAGTAATTGAGATAGTCGATGATAGTTTCCCTTACCCTGCTTTGTTAGGAATTGATTGGGCCTTCAACAATTCCACTATTGTTGATTTAAAGAAAAGGCATATGACTTTTGAAAGAGATGTCCTTAGGGTCATTGTACCCTTAGATCCAGATGAGGGTCAGCGATACACAGATCCCATCAGAGAAAAAGACCATGCATATGAACTGGAAAACATCTACAAATTAACAGCCATACAACATGATTATATCAATCCTACAGCCAATGGGAATCTCAACTGGCGAAGTGACAATGCGTGCTCATCAGACTCGGAAGAAGCACTGGAGAACTAGCAGAACCAGATGTATGAAGTATCCACAAGAAGATGTGCCAGGCTAACCAGAGAAGTTCGTTGGATTGGCACAACAGTAAGTAACTTACCTACATTTGATGGTCTGAATCCATTAGAAGCCTTCCTATTAGACTTTAAAGCAAGTGTACCAACACAACAGATATTGTTGGAAATGGATTAGGCCCTGAAAACTACACCATCCAGATGGTGTGGGACACATAAAAGTAATATCACAGACTAGATACAATGTTGTACTTTGATGACAGCGTGATTCTCGACACAAGCAGAAATTTGTGAAGTAAGGTACACAAGTCGAAGCTGCCCAAAGGACCATGTGCGAAGCTGCGAAGAATCCTGGAGCGATGTCCCTCGAGAACAGTGGGTGCAAGAATTCATTAACACGCTGGACACTACAGCTATCAACTGGTACCTTCAAGCGGAGCTACGACTCATCACTGCAAACTGGGAAGGTATGATTCAGAATTTTGTAACCACCTTTTTATTTGAAAGTGAATATCCTTCAGTATACCAAGCATTACAGACTGTGAGACAGAAAGTATTTGAAGATGCATATAGCCTCCCTTTGGAACAAGACGAGGATGAATGGACTATGCCCCTCCAGAAACTACAGAGCTATTACAACATCAATGTTGATGAAGATGATTATCCAAGGAAGGTGAACATCGCAAAAACAGAAGGCCAAAGAGATGTGGAAGGACCAGGAGTTGAGATACCATTTATTGGACAGCCAATCAAGATTACTGGAAATACAGGATGGACAACACTGTGTAGGAAGAAAGGAAAGACGGGCTGGTGAAGCCCGGGGAAAAAGGGTCAAGTTGACCTAGGGTTTTAGTCACCTAGGGTTTTGGTACCTAGGGTTGTAACACTTAGGTTCTGACCTAAGACTGTCGGTGGGATATTATAATGTATAAATAAAGTTCTAAAGGACTTGGGTTGGGTGGGTACAATATTTTTATTGAGCTAGTTCTATCGTTGTGAGAGAACATTATATTGTGAGAGAGAAGTGCAGAGAGAGAGAGAGAGATTTCGGGTATTGTAAGACCTTCAGCTGGGTGCGAAGGTCAAGTCCTTCAGTTGGGTGTGCAGGAAGGGAAGAGAAAGAAAGGAAGAAAAAAGAATATATGCTAACTGAGAGCGCAGATAAGAACTGTATGCTTTATCTTAATAAATCTCAAGCACAGTTCTGTGGACATAGCCCTAGAGAGAGGGTGAACCACGTATGTATGGTGTTATGTGTGTGTGATTGATGTCTTGATCTTTGTCATTCTTATTCTATTATTTCATAGTTGTGTTAGAGTAGATCTATAAATGTGAGGAGTAGATCTAAGAAGGAAACTGATATATGATGATTATGATGTTGTTGTGAGACCCTCTTGATATTCCCTTGGTTGTAGACATCTCTGTCCTCCAACCCCCTCATAGCTGCTTCAGGTGAGACTGCATCTTCTTCACAGGTGTTGCCGAAAGGGCCAGTAGCTAGGGCTTGTTGGTGCACTCTTGGAGTTGAACCCTGGGTCTACCCCTGTGCCAACACATTAGATCCCCTCAAGTCTTTAACTAATTGTCCCTCTAATATAACTATCATGTCCAACCCATGAGAATGCACTTCTTCATGCCCAAAATAATCACATCCTTTTTCACTTCAATCTACTTATACAACCCTACTAAACAAAGAAAAAAAATTCCACCCTTTCCTCAAACTATTAATTCATCTCTAAATAGAATTTTCCAAGGCACCTTCTTATAGGTGCACTAGGGTCCATTGTCTATTTCTAGGTAGTGAACCACCTTCCAATTGTATCAAGGAAATTAAGATGGCAAGTATTAGTCAAGGCCACTGCCAATTACTAAGTCAACAATATGTCCAGAACTCTCCAAGTCACCAAGGTTAGCTGAAATGTGTCCATAGCTCTCACACAAGTACATTAAGAGAGGTACATTAGAACAAATTCTACCATCACCTTTAGCTAGCAATATTTCAATTTATAGGTCACATTACTAGTCTACTTGTCCAAGTGTGCTTGAAGAGGATTTAGCTTCTCCCTTGGTCCTTACATGTCAAGGTCAATGCTCCTCATCTTTGTCATCTTTATCTCTTATCAATTCCAACCCATGCACATTGAATGCTTCATAAGCTTCCTTAGTCAAATCTTCCATATGTCCACTAAGAGCTGAAAAGTCTTGATTTTTTAGGAAAGTGTCCACCGCTATCACAGTGGATCCACCATGACTTCAATCCTAGTGATTCTCTACTCCAATGAATTCACTAAACCACTCTACACCAAAGTTTGAATAGAACTCCCTCTTAAAGTTCCATGTGTTGATCTTCCATCAAGTCCAATGCATCCAAGCAGGGATGATTTTAGGGGCTAAATTTCTCTCATGGGTTAATTTTCCATGGTTTTTCCCAAAACAATATTCACTATTCTAAAAGTTATTCACCCAAATCCTATAGGATAAAATTATTTTACCTTAAAAATCGTCAAAAATTTATACAAACTATATAGAATCCTTAGAAATTTGAATATTTTTACAAAAATATCACCAAACATTTATAGTTGGCATATAAAGGATTACTACGATTCGCCAATGTTTCTACATTTTAAAATAAACTTTCATCCTTAAAATCATCCCTACATCCAAGTCTTCCACTACAAGGTCTCCCAACTTCTTGATCAGTTGCAGTAACCAAACTCAAGGCAGACATCCTACTGACAACTTCATTCTAACTCCTTACTTTTGAAATGACACACAAATCCCAACTTGAAAAGATTGTAAAAATATCTAAGTGAGGCATAGGCACTACCTTCGCCTTCCTCATGAACTAATTCAGATTTATGAGAAGAACGAAATGAATAAAAATTATTTTGAGCCAGATGGAAGAGATGGGTGGCCACCGATATCCACCTGGATCAATCCTCTCTCCTTAGGAAGCAATGGTCTCCATTGCGTTGAGTTTCCCCATCAGGTGAGGAATTTTTTGTTGAATTTGGCCCCAGGTGAGCCACTTGCCTTGGTGCAGGAGTTGCCCTACTTTGATGACTCAATAAAGATGGATCCTTTGTTGTCAAGTGCCCTTGATCTGTGTGTCCAAAATATGATCATTGGATGCATGTTGTATGTAGTCGGGGTTGAGCTCTGTTGATGTTAGTTTTTCTTCTACTTCTGAGGTGTCCAATAATGGTGGGAAATAAGGGCGAAGAAGATCCACGTTGAACACTGGGTGCAAGCCAAGGAAAGGAGGAATGTTGAGCTCAAAATCATTATCCCCCATGGCCTTGGTGATGGTGTACGGCCCATAACATAGTGGTTGAAGCTTGCGATGGGGTCTTGTAAGACGTTCTTTCTGCAGGTCAACCAAACTTTGTCACCCACTTGAAACTTATGTGGCACCCGATGTTGATCATGGCATTGCTTGTACTTGTCATTGGGCTTCTATAGGATATCCTAAACCTGTTGGTGGATATGATGGATCCATTTAATGAACTGGGTGGCTTTGTCATCTTAAGTTGGAGCAGGAGATGAGTCGGTCGAGGTGACCGCAAGGGGAAGTGAAACATCTATGAGACCCAATGGTTGGAATCCCAACCCCACCTAAAAGGGGTTGTTGTTGGTTGAGCTATGTAGGGATCAGTTGTAGCTATGTTGTACATAGGGAAGGCTCTCATCCAATGTGTGAGGGTGCTTGGAATTATACATGTGAATGATATACATAATCATTCGAATTACAAACTCAGTTTGGCCATCTGTCTGGGGGTGGAAGGCCATGGATTTGGTGATCTTAGTGTCCAGCAGTGACCAGAGGCTCGACCAGAATGTGCTAAGAAATCAACTTTCCCAATCTGAGACAATGGTTTGTGGGATTCCAAAATGTACCTAGACTCGTTCAAAGAAGAGCTTGGTAGTGGCCTCTGTTGTGATGCTCTTTTTACAGGCAACCAAAATCATCATATTACAAAAGTGATCAACAACCACAAAAGCACAGTCATTTCCTCGCTTGGTGGACGGTAGGCCCGACATGTAGTCCATTGAGATAGATTACCATGGTCTGTCAGGAATAGGAAGAGGGGTGTACATGCCCTGTTTCTTAGTGGTCGGTTTGGTAATAGTGCAGGCAGTGCAAGACCTGATATACTTGTTGACCTCCTATCGAAGTTTCAGCCAATCGAAATGTTTTTGTAGCATCGCCAGTGTCTTTTAGACGCCGAAGTGTCCAGCCACCCGACTGTAGTGGGATTCCTAGATCATCTTCGCTCGCTCACTTGATGGAACATAGATATGTCCCATACGACACAACAACCCATATTGAAGATGGAAATTATCAACAACTACATTTGCACCCAACATTTGGTAGGTGGTGGCGAATTCTAGGTCTGTCTCATAGAGTTAGGGCCATCCAAAGGTCTCATGGTTGCAAGAGTCTAGCATCATGGTGAGTTTCATGACTGGCGATCTACTGAGGCAATCACCAACATAATTGGTGCTTCATGTTTTATACTTGATGTTGAGGTGGAATTGCTGCAAGTATGTGGACCACTTTTGATGGCGGTCATTCTGCAATTTTCCTTATGTCTGCATGAACTGCAGTGGCTTATTATCAGTGTGGATGACTGTCTCCTTCCCAAGAATGTAATGTCTCCATTGGAAGCAGGCTTGCACAATCGAGTACATTTCTTTGTCATAAGTAGGGTACTTACGGATAGCATTTGATAGTGTCTCACTATGATAGGCCACGGGGTGGTCGTACTGAGTGAGAACAATGCCCACAGTATAGTCTGAAGTATATGTCTCGATCTCAAAGGGTTGTTGCAGGTCTGGTAGTGAAAGTACTAGGTTTGAGCACTAGCGCTACTTCAAATATTCAAACTCTTGTTGTTGGGACCGTCCCCATGAAAATTTTGCCTCACTACCACCCCTGGTTATTTGGCTGAGGGCCAATGCAATATGGGAGAATCCCAACACGAACCTGTGGTAGAAATTGGCAAGGCCCAAGAAGCTCTGAAGATCAATGAGTGTGGTTGGGGCTGGCCAGTCACGGATGACTTGGATATTGGTTGGATCCACATGTACGCCATGTTGATCAATGATGTAGCCCAGGTAATGGACCATGTCCATGACGAAGGATCATTTTTCCAATTTGGTGTATATCTTGTGTTGTTGCAGGGTGTGCAGAACCTATTGAATATGTTGCAAGTGTTCAGCCCAAGTCTTGTTTTAAATAAGAGTGTCATCCAGATACACCACTACAAAATTATTGGTGAATAGTCACAGGATATCGTCCATCATTTTCATGAAAGTGGCTGGAGCATTTGTCAAACCAAAGGGCATGACCAACCATTCAAGAAGGCCTTCCTTCATTTCACAAACTTTGAGAGGAGAAACATCACACAATACCTGGTCTTTGAAAAGCTTGATGTCGTACAATAGTCAGCACTGTTGGCTGATGTGGAGATCACTTCCTTGGCAGAGCCATCCAATGGTGTAAGGTTGTGGGTGCGGCGTTGTTGACAGGGTCAATCGCTTGACGACCTCTGCTGAGATGAGGTTCTTCTGGCTACCTCTATCAATGATGAAGTGTAGCAGGGTGCCTTACCCACATCTATGAATGGAAGAGGCGCTCTCCTTCTTCTGGCTCATTCAGTTCACCAGGCTAGAGCTTGGTGGTATCAACGGTGGCACTGGGTTCTGCATCAATGATTTGTCTTCCCCTTTCTAGTTCTGTCTCAGATTCAGAACCCACATCTAATTCATAGGCTTTCACTTTGGCCACCAGTGACTGCTTTGAGCGACAATCAACAGTGTTATGCCAAGGGCTCTTATGGAAGTCGCACCACTTCCCGGTATCTTTCTTTGTCTTTTCAATGTCCTTATTTTCTTGCGGCTTGGACTGGTTGTCCTGATACTATCCATATTTTCTCTGTCCTTTGTTCTATGGGTTGGGGTCACCCTTTCCTGGATTTGGTTGTGAGGGGTTCCCAAGCCCAAATTGCTGCGTCTTTTGTTTGAGCTTCTTCTCGATTTTGATGGCATATCGGTAGGCCGCACCCAAGGATGAGATGTCTAGAAATTCCATTTTGGTTGGGATGTATCTATGTAGAGTAGCGTAGTACTTGAGCACCAAATGTCACTCTGAATTTTTGATACCCAGCTTGGCGCGCAAGGTATGGAAGATATTTGTGAAATCTGGAACTACTTGGTCTCTTTCTTGCCGCAATGTGGTCCATTTGGTATACAAGTCGTCATAACTTCCGACAGGATAGTATTATTCCTTAATAGCATCCCTGAAGGATTTCCAGGTGGTCATGACTGTAAATAATGAGGGTTCCTCTATTTCCTTTTGCTCACAGAAAGTTTCCCACCAATCTTTGACATGGGGAACGGATTTGAGGAGTGCAAAAGTAATCTTTTCTCTATTCAAAAATTTATGGATAGAAAAATACCCTTCTAGTAGATTCAACCACTTTTCTACAGCATCTGGGTCTATCTGACCTTCAAATATAGGAATATCGAAGTTTATTTGTACCTTGAAGGGGGCAGTGCCTCCGCTCGAAGAAGATGTGTCGCTTGTTGATAGTCGCCAAAGGATTTGCGTGAAACTATTCATCATCTTGTTCCTCTATTGTGTGAGGGATTCCTCAATCAACAGTTTGAAAGGATCTCTTGTCCCATCATATTTATTTTCTCCTATCATGAGAGGTCGCTTGGGCGTGCGAGATATTTTTTCCTTAAGAGAAACAAGCTTGAGACCCAACTCTTTGTACTCTGACCTCGTTGGGGACATGCATTAAGACGACAAGGAGAAGACCGCTCTGATACCACTGATCCAGATTTATGAGAAGAACAAAATGACTACAGATTATTAACAAGTGCTTAACACAAAATAACAGAGATACAGTAAAACTAGTTTTGTATTCAATAAGGAAATAAGTTGAAACTGTAAAATGCAGCGGAAACAAGCTTGTTGGAATGGTGGCAGCTTATCTCTGAGAAGAGATGTGACGTTTGTGCTCATTCGCAAGAAGATGATTACAATGAGGCTCTTATGGAATTTTTACAATAAACAGGAATGCCAAAATCCCTAGACATCCAAAAACCTAACCCTAGGAGATGAAGCACCAAAAGTCATGTGGGCCCCATTTAGTTAAGTTAGTACATCAACTTCCCGAGGTCATAACTTTTGCATACAATCTCTGTTTTAGGCATATGATAGACTGTTGGAAAGGTATCATCAAGAAGATTCATTGCAGGGTAAATATCGAAGTAAGTTCCATATTGTAACCCATTTTCCCAAAAAACATCGTTTAGGGCCTCAAAACGGCTCTGGAAGTGAAAAACGGCTAAAAATAGTGATTGACCAAAATTGCCAGAAAACTATTTTGAGCCAGTTGGAAAAGGTGGGTGGCCACCAATATCCACCTGGATCATGAACTCTTTCCCAAGAACCACTTCAAAATCATCCACAAGAACAACTCTAAAACTTACTTTTCCACTGCAATTGTTAAGCTTCAAGGTGACTCCATTGGCCATGCCAACCACCTTCTCCACTCCCAAATTAACTACTTTGAAAGAAGTATTCACTAGTGCAATTTGAAATCCAATTTCCATTGCCACCTCTTCCTTCATAAATTTGTGGGCCACACCACTATCAACCATCACATTGACCATCCATTCATTCAACTTTGCTTGAACATATCTAAGTCTTGTGAATTCTTACTCTTGGCCTACTATAGGTTTGTCTTCCAACATAGCACCCAAGACTTGTAAAACACCAATGGAGGGTTTGTCCATTTCTCCATGATGGACAATTTCTGCTTCATTCGACAATTCTTAGCATAATGATATTTTACATAGATCCAACAAGGAATAAGTTTACTTTTTTCCTTAGGTGCATTTGTATGCTCGGCCTTGTCATCACCAATATTTCCAGATGGCATTGTCTTCCCTTTACCTTTATTCTTATTCTTACCAAATTTATCCTTTCCTGGAGCATCATCACATGTCCTTGGACTTACTTTTTCCTATGCCTTGTAGTGCAATGGTTTTCCTATTGTGGTGATGGTTTTCATAATATTTTTAATGTTCTAGCATCATAGGTCACTTTGTACCCAAGGTTGCAATCCATTAATAAAGTGGAACAAATGGTCTTCTTAAGACAAGTCCCTAATCTCCAACATGAGGTTTGAAAACTCCTTGATGTAAGCTTGAATATTTCCTATATGATTAAGAGCAAACAATTGATTATGTGCAATCCAAGATTGATTTCCTAGCCCAAATGGAGCTCAAATTGAGCCTTCAAGGCCCCTTTCATCTTTGCCCAATTGTCAATCTTTTTAGTACAACACTCGATTACCAAGTCCTTTGCTTGATTTCTCCACCAAAGATTTATGGTACCTGTTAAGAAAATTGTCACAACATTCACCTTGGCCTCATTCAAATTTTCATTCATATGTTCCAAATATTGCTCAACTTCCCAATAGAATTTACCAAGTAACTTAGCATTGTGGGTGCCACCGTATGGTTCTAGTTCCTTTATGTCTATTATCATAGGAGTTTGTTGAGCCTCCTTTTTGTCACCTCCAATTGCCTTATCTTGTTCCATATCCTGACCAATTTTTCCTAATACATATGCATTCTCTGCCTATTTTCCTCAACAGACATGTCCTTTAGAAATTATTATGTACATATGAGGTAACTTATGTTTAATCATGATTTATGATGATTTATGAATGATTTGGATTGAATATTTGATGTTTAAAGCTCTCTAATTACTTTGAATGATCTAAGAAGACCTTATGACAACAACCTCTATTCATCTGGTACCTATTTTGGCATTCATACAGTACTCATCTCGTCCAATACCAATGTTATGCTCGTCTAATACCAATGTTGTGCTCATCTGGTACTTATTTTTGTGTTTGTCTGGTACCATGTATAGTTTGAAACTTTGAAATGCTTCTAGAGGAAAATCGGGGACATGGGTTTTTCCAAAGCGATGTCTACATGTAGACACAAGTTTCAGAATTCACCCAGCTCACATGTGTGGACCTCCAACTCAAGGGGAATGATTCTGCAAAAATTAGAAAAAATCTCAAACTGCCAACTTGCGCCTCAATTTTTGTGCAGATGGTATCATATATACAAATTCTACGATATGGGTTTTGTTTAGAATGTGAAAATTGAGTATAACGCAAGAAATTTTCCAAAATTCGAATTGTTTTATAATATATGGGTGGATCTCCAACTCGAATCTGCCCAAATTGATTAAAAACCCAGATTTTTGGGATTTATCCTAAAATTGTAAAAACTGTTTTATGAGTTTGGGGATTTGGTTTCATCCATTCCTCCATGTATTTTATGTATAAATAAGACGTCATAGATCTGAGGAAGAAGAAGGAATTGTTATGTTGTAGGTTTGATTTTTGAAGATTGTTGATTGTACACATACTTCTCAAGTAATGATATAAGTTGCAATTCATGGATTTCATGTATATGTTCAAATCTTCTTCTCTATAAGTCTTTCTTAAGCTTCCTTGTTGGTATGGAAAGGGCCCACTGACCCAATCAAGGTAAGATTCATTTTATTTTATTTGTAATTATAATTATTTATTTTTGTGTGTGTGTGAACAGAGTAATTTTGTACTTGATCATAGCATTTAAAATTCAGTCTTGTTATATTTCAGTGATACCTTTGATGACATACAATATAGATGTGTGATGACTTTGAGTGAGTAAGAGTTTTATGTACAGTATGAGTGCAAATATTTATGAGTAGTTAATTGTTATTTATAGGTGAGTATCATTTGTTAGATTAAACATTTTAAATGCTTGTTGTACTTTGCAAAGCTAGGAACAAGTGAAGTCTCTATCTTTCACCATACATGAGCCTGTAATGGAGTGCTCCATCACACTTAGAGTTTCCTTCCAAAATTGATTAGGTTATGTCTTGCAAATACAGACACAATCAAGACCTCCATCTCTCACCCTACATGCACCTGCAATGGAGTGTCTTCCTCTACCTATTATTTCTTCTAGAATTGATTGATACTTTCTTTTGAGAATATGCAGCGTGTTAATTGTTGTTAGTATAGATGTTGCAGGGGATAGATTCAAAGTTCATATTTATTCTTCATGAGCCTACAATGAAAATATTAGTCACTTGAGCAAGAGCTTAAATCATATGCTTTTCTATGAGTTTTGATTTCTGAATTTTGATCTATGTGGAAATTGTTATTTGAAAAGTGTGAAACAAGGTATTAGTTTTGGAGTGTTTCTTATGTAGGCTATACTCATCAGACATAGTTAAACCACATGTTGCCGACACATATAGTATAACAACTCTTTTGATTACAAATCTGGGTTGATAATTTATTGTTGGTAATATATTATGCATATAATTGCACCAACATTTTGGCGTCGTTGTCGGGGAGTTGTAAATGGTAATAGGTAGTATTTGAAATAAATTGTTTTAATGATTTTGGATTGGTTTTAAGGATGACCTAAGGGCAGAGAGAAGACAGTAATACATGAGGGAAGAGCCCATGCATCCAATTTAGTAGGGTTTCTCCAAAGTTAGCTTTTCTTCTCCCTTTCATGCAAAAGTGTTTTTCTTTTAATGCAAGTGTGTTTTTGCTTCTTTTATGCAAAAGTGTGTTTTTATTTATGCAAATTTAGTTTTATTTATGATGATATTACTTGTTCGAACTGATAATCTGGGGACAACAGGGTCCCAGTAACGCAAGGAGTTCAAGTTTGGTGTGTTTTATTTTTGCAATAGTTTTAATTTCTTAGTTTTAAAATTCAAATCTTTGATGATAAATCATTTTTGGGGTGTTGTAAGAACCCATGAGTATTATTTTTTGTTGTGAGACAGGGATCATCAACCAGCTAAAGAAATTCATAAATGATCAAGAGCCTGAAGAATGTTCCTCCAAGAACTTTTTCACATTCTAGCAGTAGTTGGGATATCCACCTCTCAGGAAGAGCATATCTTGACAGCAATCAAGAATTTATTTGTCTCTCCACAAGAAGATTTAGAAGTCCCTTTGGATTCCTCTTGTCAAATTTGTTGAGGAGACTAAAGAATCATGGATAGAATTCAATGGAGAGCAACCATTGGAACCTGAGATTCAGGAGTTCTTAGCATGTCTCTTGGAAGATCATGTATGTACTCCAAAGACCAATCATCTTGAAGAAGATACTTTGTGTAGCATGGAAAAGGAGGACATGTTGTGTGACCTAAACAAAGAAGGGAAACAATAATATCATGATCCTATTGAAATATGGTTCCAATTAGTTATTAGGTCACACTATTCTTTTACTTTTCATTATCGTTTAATCTCATCATCAAAGTAGTTGGTGCTTCATACTCTGGTATGAATTAAAATTTATCTTTTAAACCCGAGTATGAATATATTTCTAACTCTGTTACGCACATGGCTTCACTGGAAGTATTCCTATACTTGAAGGACATTTTATTTTGTTCAATTAGAGTAGGATAGTAAATAAATAAATAAATGTTGCATATAAGTGCAATGCAACCTATATTTCATACTTTTCATAAATAGGAATGTCAAAATTTAACAAAGCAATCAGTTTAAGATCTTTTTTTCCTCTAGTAGATTTATTTCTAAAAGTTATGACAATTTTGTTTGGAATTTTATGAGAAGGTAATCACTTCATCCTCTGAATGCACACATAATACTGGAAGGGTATTTTCAAAAGCGGAGAAGGCATCCTTGTCAACGGAAGAGAACACTTAAGGGAGTACTTCATGACCTATTTCCTCAAATTTGTTCTTTTTCCTTACGTTGTTAAAAAAGATGCATTTGAGCTTTATCATTACCTATCTATTTTAAGACCATTATTTCACCAGGATGATTGATTAAGTGATCTTTTAATAGAAATTGAAATTGAATGTTAATTCCAGACACTTTTATTCATAGCTAATAATTTTTGGTCAAATAAATCATGAATAATGTATGCATTGTTCAACTTTTGACATTTTCCCAAATTTTCTTTTTCTAAACATGAATAAAAATCTAGTTTTAATTAGTTCTATTGGTTTGTTTTTAGCAATTGTTCGCAACCCCCTCAGCAACCCTCCTTATTTTTTTTAATGGCTCACATTGTGTGCATGAGGGAATGCAAAACATCTAGCATGGAGGAGTGGTTGTTGGGACCTCTAGATTATTTTTCAACTTCTGTCAACAAGTCCAAATCAACATGTTAAGTGTTGGAATTTGATAGTCATTTCCAAAACTCTGGTACTAGTATTAAATTCCTGCACTAGTTTCAGTACCAAGCAGTGCTCAGTTTCAACCAACATATTTTACATAGTTTATGTTGCATCCCACAATACACATAAGGTTATTCTCGTACCTATCAAAAAATTCAGCATGTATAGTGTGATCCAGTACCGATATTGTTGAGTAGTGATTGTAAGCATTTTCTACAGCTTGGAACTCAGAGTATTCCAGTAACACTGCGAGGTCTACAAATTTCAGTTTAAATATCATAAAGACTTGTTTTGGTACTGCATAATCCTATTCTGGTACTGTTCTGTTCTAGTACTACAGAATCATGTTCCAGTATTGTCTTGTTCTGGTATTTTCTTGTTCCAGTACTACATAAACATGTTCTGATACCAGTTACCAGTCTGGTACTGATGCGAAAGTTATATGATCTTTGTCCTATACTTAATATTGTTTTCACTTCAGGGAATTAGAGGTATGGGCTAATATTTTCATGTTCTTTCTATCAAGGATCATTTAAGTCTTCTATTGAATTATTCTTTACTCTCATATACATCTTCCTCCTACATTGTTACACTCACCCCTAAATGAATCATCCTTGCTATCATTTAAGGATATATTTTCACACTTATCTCTATATGATAGTGGGTGCACCTATCTTATTACCTCATCATTATGAAAAAATGATTAATAATTGACATATCCATTGAAAAGTGGTGACACCATTATGTCTAATACTAACCTAGTTGATTCAACAAGTTCTTATCCAAGTTTATCTTTACAAGTTTCTCTTGGGAGGTATTGATGAAAACCTCATGTGGTGGACCGCCTCTGCAAAACCTCAATGAACTTTCATGAAAACCCTAATAGGATTAACTAGAGGGACCTCTTAGTCATTATCTAAGATGTTCCATTATACATTGAATAGTTTATATTTAAGGTTAATGTGGATGATTTCACCCTTGGGATAATTCGAAACAATTAATTATGTGCCTAATAACTCTAAAACATTCGTGTACCACATGCCCTCCTTATACTCTAAAGTTGTCAATGAACAATATACATCATTCTAAATATTTTGAGTAATATAATGAAAATGAAGTATCAGGAAGTACAAGTAAGCCTGCCAAGGTACTGAACAGGCATGTTTGTAGTGGGGCCATGCTTGTATGGTACTAAGGTAAACCCGTTGGGGTACTGAACAAACCTGTTGGCAGTGGGGCTATGTCGGGTAAAGGGAGTTGAAAAACATAAATTGGCATACCTAAAACTGAACAAAAACTCTTGGGTCTCATTCTAAAGAAATCATTATCAAATCAAGGCTAGGAGATGACCTTTATATCTCTCTGATGATGTTCTTAAGAACCTTCAAGCATCCACTTTAGGGTTCTATCTTTAAAATAAATAGGTTTGCATGAAAGTGGGACCCTCGGTATATGTAATTCAACCTACCAAAGCAAGAAGAGCTTCATCTCTATAAACTTGGATAAGAGATGAGTTAATCATCTTGGCACGTATTATTTTATGTGTTCCTCTCTTCAAATGGGATCTAAACTATGCTTATATCACTTTTATTTTAAAGGTAATCTAGTTAGGGGGCCTATTAGTCAAAGTCATTATGAAAACTCTTGGCCATTGTCCTATAATAATATTAGAGTCACATCCGGCCCTTTCTCTTAATTATGATCAACAACATATTGGATAAGACTTAACGTCAAATCACTAACAGATCTAATCTATTACTCATGACTCCACTTTGTCATCATAACTACTTTGTCATGGGTAAGAAGTGTGAAGCAGATACCAAGAGGTTCATATTGTATAGCAGATTACTTAAAAGAGAACTTAAGGAGCTGAAGAAGGGTGGAACTTCAGGGAATGCTTGATCGAGTGAGTAGTACCATCAATTTTGAAATATTGAAAATCATTGTTGCATGAGGACATGTAATGGATAAGGCATGGGGGAAATGTTGAGCCTCATTTTTGTCACCTCCATTTGTCTTATCTTGTCACATATCCTGACCAATTCTTCCTAATATATATGAACTCTCTGCATGTTTAGTATTTTCCTCATTATACATGTCCTTTAGCAATTATTGTGTACATATGAGGAAACTTATGTTTAATCATGATTTATGATGCTTTATTAATGATTTGGATTGAATATATGATGTTTAAAGCTCTCTAATTAGTTTGAATGATCTAAACAAGCCTTATGACAACAACCCCTATTCATCCAGTACCTTTTTTGGCATTCATCCAATACTCATCTCGCCTGGTACCAATGATGTGCTCGTCTGGTACCTATTTTTATGCTCATCTAGTACCAGATATAGTTTGAAATTTTGGAATGCTTCTAGAGGGAAATAGGAGACATGGGTTTTGTCTAGAGCGACGTCTACATGCTAATACATGTGTCATAATTCACCCATATCACACGTGTGTATCTCCAGCTCAGGGGGAATGATTCTGCAAAAATTAGCAAAAATCTCAAACTGCCAACTTGCACCTCATTTTTTGTGCAGATGGTATCATATCTACAAATTCTACAATATGGGTTTTGTCTATAATGTGAAAAATTGAGTAGAATGAGGGATTTTTTCCAAAATTTGAATTGTTTTAGAAGATATGGGTGGATCTCTAACTTGAATCTGCCCAAATTGATGGAAAACCCAGACTTTTGGGATTTATCATAAAATTGTAAAAATTGTTTTGTGAGTTTGGGGATTTGGTTTCATCCATTCCTCCATGGATTTTATGTATAAATAAGACCTCATAGGTCTGAGGAAGAAGAAGGAATTGTTATGTTGTAGTTTGATTTTTGAATATTGTTGATTGTACACCTACTTCTCAAGTAATGATATAAGTTGCAATTCATGGATTTCACGTGTATGTTCAAATATTCTTCTCTCTAAGTATTTATTAAGCTTCCTTGTTGGTACGGAAAGGTCCCACTGACCCAATCAAGGTAAGCTTCATTGTATTTTATTTGTAATTATAATTTTGGATTTTTGTGTGTGTGTGTGTGTGTGTGAACAGAGTAATTATGTACTTAATCATAGCATTTAAAATTCAGTTATGTTATATTTCAGTGATACATTTGATGACATACAATATGGATGTGTCATGACTTTGAGTGAGTAAGAGTTTTATGTACAGCATGAGTGCAACGATTTATGAGTAGTTAATTTTTATTTATGTGTGAGCATCATTTGCTAGATTAAACGGTTTAAATGCTTGTTGTACTTTGCAAAGCTAGGAACAAGTGGAGTCTTTATCTTTCACCATACATGAGCCTGTAATGGAGTGCTCCATCACACTTAGATTTTCCTTCCAAAATTGATTAGCTTACATCTTACAAATACAGACACAATCATACCTCCATCTCTCACCCTACATGCACCTACAATGTAGTGTCTTCCTCTACCTATTATTTCTTCTAGAATTGATTGATGCTTTCTTTTGAGAATATGCAGCGTGTTAATTGTTGTTAGTATAGATGTTGCAGGGGATAGGTTCAAAGTTCATCTTTCTTCTTCATGAGCCTACAATGAACATATTAGTCACCTAAGCAAGAGTTTAAATCATATGCTTGTCTATGAGTTTTTCTTTCTGAATTTTGATCTATGTGGAGAGTGTTATTTGAAAAGTGTGAAACAGGGCATTGGTTTTGGAGTGTTTCTTATGTAGGCTATACTCATCAGACATAGTTAAACCACCTGTTTTCAGCACATATAGTGTAACAACTTTTTTGATTACGAATCTCGGTCGATGATTTATGTTTGGTAATATATTATGCATATAATCTCACCCACATGGTTGTTGAACTATTCCCATAGGCAACATCTTGTTTCAACAATTTGATGGTGTCTTCTTGGTCTCTAAATTGTGCAACAATAGACTTGAACAAGTATTCCACCATTTTCAATCTTCCATCAATGTTAGGTCACTAGAATTTCATTTCAGATAACACATCCACAATTCTCTAACACTCCATCACAACATCATTATAGACATGCCTCATGTGGTCCAACCATGCTTCCAAAGATTTTACCTTATTTCCATACATCATTTTAGACTTCTCCAAGTACATAATTCTACTCTTCATCCTTGGAATCTTCGAGATTTTTCCACCATCATTGTCTTCATGATGTAAGGAATTATTTTCATCTAAGTATTCCATTAACACTTTTTCCAAGTACGTTGTTTCAACATGCAATGTTTCCCTTCAATTTTAAAACAACAAAAGAACTTACCATTCTGTGTGGATGAATTGTCCTGGCTACTTGCTACATCAAGGCACTAAGTTTTTGGTGCCAGCCTTCAAGTTTTCCCTTGTCCACCTACCTAACTTGTCACTAAAGCCCACTGCTTCCTTATAAGTCATGGTGAAGAGCGCACAGAGTCTTATTTGTATGTTTTGAACCAACCCTTCCTTTAGAAAGTGGTGAAGAGTATGCTCTAATACCTTTTTTCATGGGGGTATACATTTCATTCATCTTGAGCATCCTATGCCATTTAAGAAGCTTAGTCGTCGTGTGGCACTAGTAGGACCTTGCTAGTTGGGCATGACCATGAACCACTTGTATCACCTAGGCTATGGCTAACTAACATGTCCTAATCAAACCCAAGACTGGCACCTTATACTTGTAGAATGTCAAAGTGTTGGTTTCACCATAGGTGATGTTGCATAATCGCCACCCAACCATAGGAAACCTATTGTCACCTCCCTTGAGTCAAGAATACCTAAACAATGGACTACCCAATGTGAGACCATTCTATCATCCATAGAGGCCAAAACATGATATTTCATGAAGATAATGTACCTATCTTACCAGGCGTTCACATATCTTCGATGCACTTATCAACATGTTTTCCTTGTCATGGTAACACACATAATCCATCACATTTCCAAGTTGCACCATCATCTTTTGAATCCTATTATGCAACACCTCATCTATTTCCTACCCCTGCTAGGTAATACATATTTTGTCCTCCTAGCTCTATATGCTAGTACACAATCCTAATCATCTCATTATTTCCCCATATGAGTCAATCACTAAGGTTACCAAAACATGTGGACTCGTCATGCACCTGTGGTCATGTTTTTCTAGTGCACTAGTCATCATTCCATTAACAATGGCACCTCATATTGGGTCCTTATATTTTCCCCCACTTGAATTGTTGACATCATCTTCAACATAACCCCATCAACTCCTCTATTGAAATGGGCATTGATGACGAAGAGACACTTCTACAATTTCCACATTCGAATGTGGCTCTGATACCGTTTTCCATAGAACTAATAGTCTTCCCAATCTTTTCTTTGCAACTTGGTGTTCACCCATGTTTGTTTCAGCATTTAAGGTTGTGTGGCACTACCTTGCCTTGGTTGTAGGGGCTTGTCCAGCCTATTCCTACTATGAAAAAACTATGCCTCTTCACTTAAGTTATGTCAATAACTACACCTTAATCTGCAATATGTTAGATTGCAACCAAAACCAACACTAGACACATGTCCAACCATTTCCTTAAAGCATCCCATCAATACTTTTATACAAACATAATTATTCAATAATACTTAGCCAATGCAATGAATTGCAAACATCATAACATTCATTCAAGTAAAGAGAACATAATGCACATGTATAGGCGACATTCAACGTGGATGCCTTAACTTTATTTGTATGAAGAGTGTTATGAAGATTCAACAAGAAAGTGCAATCGCATGCCTACAACTCTATTACATATGTATAATAAATCTAGGCAATACTTCCTACTACCTATTTCCCAACATACTTTCATAATCCAACCCTTGAAGCATGCATAGGCCTACCTCCTACAGGTTCTGACTCTTCCTTGGTTCACTTCAATTAGCATCCAAGTCTCCACTATTCTAACCCTAGAACTTAGCACAATCACAGAGCCCTTGAACACCCTTGTATAAATGATCAAACTTGAATGTGTGACTTTGCACTTTGAGGCGTTCTCTTTATATGAGTCGTGCCTTAGCCATTTCCTCCTTCTAAGGTGTCTTGTGACCCACTCCTTATCAAAGTGGACCCAACGTGCAACCCATCCATTGTTTTTGGTTACATGTGCCCAAAGTTGACTCGTCCACCAATTACTTGTGCTCAACAAAGAATCCACGTCCTTTGGTGACTTGTTCTGATGTGAAATGCACCTGATGATTATGTGTCTAACAATTCACCCAATAGCTACTTGTGCCTGAAGGCACTCTTTTCATCCATCGTGACCTATAAGTAATGGAGCACACATTTCTCTTGGGTCTACAAGTTTCCCAATGCCTTCAAGTTTATAAAGTCAACCAAGTTGTGTTTTCAATCCATCTAGCACTTACGCATGCCTTCCCATTGTGCAAGATTTCCCAAGGCATGCTTTTCCAATCTTGCAACCTATTTTTGCAACCAATCGAAGCCTGCCTATGTTTGTGATGCACCTTTCCTTCATGAAAGGGTGCCCAGTAAGTCTATTGTTGAGTTTTGTGTACCTTGGGAAGTGTTCCCCTTGTGTTTGTGAGTCTCTAAACACAAGAGGGAAATGTTTGACCCTTGTGCCTATTACTTTATGTCTAATTTCACTTTGACTTTATCACTTAAGTCAAAAAGTAAAATTTGTCACTTAATTCATAAAGTGACTAGTAATTCACAATGTGGGTGAATTAATAGACATAAAGAAAACTATGGAAACTTAAGTAAAGTGGGTTTCCAAGTGAGATTCTTGAGATGAGATCTCACCATTGATTGGAGTTGGCTAGATCTGATCTTAACCATTGAACTCTAGGTTTGGCCTAAGAATGGCTAAAGAGGGCGCATAGGGAAAATGGGAGGCTCATTCTTCACTTTGTGAAATTTTGGAGAGGAGTTTGAGAAGAGGATAAAGGAGGGCGCAAGTCTTGAGAGAGGGTGCAATTGTTTGAGGAAGAGCAAGCAGGTTTGAATAATTTCGCATGGAGGCCAAGAGCATGAGGCTAGTTGGAGAGCGCAAGCTTTGAGAGAGGGTGCATACTAGTAGGCACTTAGTTGAGGGCACAAAAATTGGAGGAGGAAGAACTACATTTGAGGGTACACCTTTGTGGCTAAAGGGGTGCAAGTTCACACACAGCAGGCCTCATCTCCTTCAAGGGCACAAGGCATCTTTTCTGGCAGGCACAACAAAGGGGGACGCACTTTTCAAGGAACCATTGCTTATCTTGAGAGGAGAAAGCAACAATGATTGGTTCCTTTGTATTTTCTTTTTTGTTGTAGCATTTTCTTTCATATCTCCTTGTACACATATACTCCAAACTAGTTTTCCCCGGGGGGGGGTTTGTCCAAGGTCATGTTGACCAAAAATTACATGTGTTCAATTGTCATGTATGCTTAGTTATTGTTAGTTTTTAGTAGTTAAATATCTATAGGTTATTGCATGTTTTAAGGTTATGCATGTGCCATTTATTTATTCATCCTAAACTAACAAATTAAACACTTGCAAGAGCACCTCAAAAGAGCATGCAATCATTAGTTTAAAGGCATATTTGAGGAGGAGAAAAATCATATATGTTTGTTGTCCTAAAACAACAGAAAGAATAGTTTGAGAACCTTAAACATAGATCCCAACAAGAGGTCAAAAGACAGACATGTTGGGCAGCCTTTAGTTCCTCAAAATTTTACATGGTATTAGAGCCAAAGGGCTAAGTATTGGCTGATTTTTTGGAGCATAAGGTGGGAAGAATTATTGGACAGCTTGGACAACCTATTTTCACACTTGTGTGATTGAGTGGTGAGGTTATTTTATTTTGCAGAGTTTAGCATTTGTTTGGGCTTCACGGTGCAGTCATGTCAGTGACACAAATGAGGGTGGAGGATAGGTTAGCGGGTGTTAGCAATTGGTCCTCTTGGAAGACCAGAATTGTGTATGTCTTGGCGGATCTTGAACAATGGGATATAGTTCAGGATCTAGTGGATATTCTTCATGTTATTTCTCCCTTGTTGGTGGCAGAGTTTAGGAAGAGGAATACGAAGGCAAAGAGAGTTGTTTTTGATGCGGTGAGAGACCATGTCATACCTCTTTTAACTAGTAAGGATTTTTATTTTGAGATGTGGGACTCATTATGCAAACTTCACTAGAGTCATAATCAAAACTGGAAGATGGTTCTGCAAGAGAAGATTAGAAGCATTAATATTCTCAAGTCAGAGTAGATTACCTCGTACCTCGGGATATTTACTCAGACTCATGATGAGTTTGCGGCAGTTGGTGAGATAGTGGGTCACATTATGTTGGTGAGGACAACCTTAAATGGATTCTCCAAACCTTGGGAGACTTTTGTGTGAGGCATTGTGTCCAGGGAGATTATGACCAGTTGGGAGAGACTCTAGGATGACTTCATGGAAGAGGAGCTGAGATTTAGCTATGGATCTACTAGCCAACAATATGTTGGAGAGGGTGAGGAGGATTTTCTATTTATGCAAAGGGAAAGAAGAAGACTAGCCAGGGTGGGAGATGGGATTCCAAGGGAGGGTCCAAGCCACAATAGAGTGGTGGTGGTCCAAAAAGAGATATGAGAAAATTGAAATGATTTGCTTGTAAGAGGATGGGACATTATGCTAGATAGTGTCCCAATAGGAAAAAGAAGAGGTCAGGTGGTACAGTAGATGAGGAGGAGTTCACTGCTCAGTTTGAGAGGAGTGTGCTTTCTTAGTTTGTTGTACATTAGTTGAAACACCATCCAACATATGGTATATAGATAGTGGAGCTTTGAGCCATATGACAGGTGTGAGAGAGCACTTCATTGATCTCAGATATCTTGAGATCAAGATGGAGATTTCACTTGGAGATGACACCATTTTCAAGGTTGTTGGGCATGGCACAATGACATTTCAGAGGGGTATTATGCCACCCATATCATTCATGGATGTGTTGTTTGTCTCTGGGATGAAGAATAATCTTATCTCAATTTCCACCCTACAAGATAGGGGTCTTAATGTGTCCTTTAGAGGGACAGAGGTCCTCATACACCCTAAGGGGTCCAATATCACAAGTGGGAAGGTGATTGGAGGAGGGATGGGAAACTATATAGATTGTTTTTTTAGCCACAGCATGCCTTGGCAGCGAGTAGCAACAACAGTAGTCAATTGTGTGAGCTATGGAATCGGAGGATGGATCATCTACATTATGGAGCTCTGGGACCGCTGAGAGATATTGTGACAAGAGTGCCATATTTCAGCATAGAGCATTAGGATGTGTGTAGAGGGTGTGCACTTAGTAAGTTTACCAAGACTATTTTTCCTATCAATGATAGCAGATCAGTTGGGATACTAGATTTGATACACACATATGTGTTTGGGCCTATGTCACGAGTGTCCTTGAGTGGTTATGAGTATTATCTCACATTCATAGATGACCACTCCATAAAGACCTGGATCTATTTCCTGAAGGCCAAGAGTGAGGTCTTCATGAGGTTCCAAGAGGTCAAATATCTTGTGGAGAACCAAACAGGAAAGAATATCAAGGTCTTACAGTCAAACAATGGAGGTGAGTATACCTCCACATAATTTGTAGACTTTTGTACCCAAGAAGGGATCAGAAAGTAGTTGATTACTCCTTACAACCCCTAGCAAAACGGGGTTGCATAGGGGAAGAATAGGTAAATTACAGGTGCAGCGAGATCGATATTGCATGATCAGGCACTACCTTTATACTTACGAGTTGAGGCTAGTGTTGTTGCAACATATATGCGAAATAGGAGTTCCCATGGATTTTTTGAGGGGAAGAACAGGGCAATTACAGGTGCAGCGAGATCGATATTGCATGATCAGGCACTAACTTTATACTTATAGGTTGAGGCTAGTGTTGTTGCAAGATATATGCGGAATAGGAGTCCCCACGGAGTTTTTGGGAGGAAGAATCCTAAGGAGGCCTTCACTGGGAGGAGGCCCGATGTTGAGCATATTCACATTTTTGGATACTTTACATACTCTCATGTCCCTTCTAAGAAGAGGACAAAGCTAGATCCCATGGCATAGAGGGGGATCTTAGTTGGATACTCAGAGATATCGAAGGCCTAATGGATCTAAATTCCATAATAGTGGAAAGTGGTGGTTAGCAAAGATGTCAGATTTTAGGTGGGTAGATATTTCAGGAGGTCTCTCGAGTTGAGAGATAGATTTGAGGAGGTCTTGTAGATTCAGAGTGATGCATCTCATTAGAAATAGATTCAGGTGTTGAGTACAACAGTTTCAAGGGTGAATGTGTCACCTTGTACATCTTCAGGATCACAATTTAGAGTATTTAGGCAGAGGGTGCAGAGGCTCCAGGATCTCAGAGTTTTGGGATGATATATGAGGATGACACTCTTCAGCATGTAGATATCACTTCTCATTTGGTTACTTCATGGAAGAGGAAACTGAGATGGTTTTAGGAGACCCTGAAGGAATCCAAGGAGAATGTTGGAAAGCCCAAGAGGTTGGTTAGAGAGAGAAGAGTGCCAAAGAGGCTTGGGTCCTACTTGGCTATGGTGACAAGTATCACATATTCAAATCCCATGAATTTTACAAAGGCAGTTGACCAGTAGGTTTGGTGAGAGGCCATGTTGGAGGAGTATGACTCCATCATGTGCAATGATGTATGGGAGGTGTTGTCAAGGCCTAAGGGGAAGTCACTTGTGACTTCTAGATGGTTGTACAAGACCAAGTATGTTGCAAATGGAAGCATAGAGAAACACAAGGACCATTTTGTGGTGTGAGGATTCTCTCAGATAAAGGGAGTTTACTATGATGAGACGTTTGCACCAGTTGTGAGATACACTTCTATCTGGAGAATTATTTACATAGTAGAAGAGATGGGATGGAGGATACATTAGATGGATGTAAATACCAGTTTTCTGAATGGATTTATTGAGGAGGATGTGTACATAGAGAAATCGTAGGGGTTTGAGGTTTTGGAGAGAGATTCTCATGTGTGCCTTCTAATAAAGGAACTTTATGGTCTGAAGCAAGCTCCAAGAACTTGGTATTCATGGATAGACGCTTATTTTCTTCAAATGGGGTTTGAGAAGAGTGATGTATATCCTAACCTCTATTATATCATTTGAGGCGAGGGTACACTCATTCTCATATTGTATGTGGATGACTTATTCATCACAAGAGCGGACCATCTCATAGTTGAGTGCAAGTTGGGACTTGCAATAGAGTTTGAGATGAAGGAAATCATATTGATGCACTATTTATTGGGCATGGAGGTTTGGAAGGAGGAGGCTCATATATTTATGGGATAGGGGAAGTATGTTGCAAACATCGTGAGCAGATTTCGGATGGAGGACTGCAGGCCCATGTCTACACCTATGGTCACCAACTGGAAGAAGCTTAATGCTTCATATTCCTAGTTGGTGGATGCTATGAGATACAGGCACTTGATTAGTTCCTTGATGTATCTGGTCAACACTATACTAGATATTTGTTTTTTCTTGAAAAATATTAGCTAGTACATGGGGGAGCCTAGGAGTGTTCACTAGATTGGGGCAAAACATGTTCTGAGGTACATTGCAGGATCAGCGGATTTTGGTTTGGACTATGTCAGAGGAGATGGGGTGATTTTGGTTGGATACACAGACTTAGACTGGGCAGGGTGTGCCACTGACAGGAAGAGCACCTAAGGGTGTTGTATTGGGTTTGGGTTAGGAGTTGTTTCCTAGTTTAGTCGAACAAAAGTCAGTAGCTTTGAGTTCAGCCAAGGAAAATTACATGGCATCCAGTCAAGCCAGTTGTGAGTCCATTTGGCTTCATAAGTTGTTGGTTGGTTTATTTGGTCAAGAGTTGTTTATGACAGTCATTCACTATGACAATCAAATTTTTATCAAACTCTCTGAGAATCTAGTGTTTCATGATAGGTCAAATCATATTGAGATCAGGTATCATTTCATCAGAGACTAGGTTTGGCATGGGACAGTTCAGCTTTAGTATATTCCATCCGATGAGCAGGTTGTAGACATTCTTACCAAGGCCTTGCCAAGGGGTAGCCATGTCTATTTCATAGACAAGATGGGCTTGGTGAGAAACACTTTCCTCGGTAAGAGGGAGTGTTGAGTTTTGTGTACCTTGGGAAGTGGTCCCCTTGTGTTTGTGATTCTCTAAACACAAGAGGGAAATGTTTGACCCTTGTGCCTATTAATTTATGTCTAATTTCACTTTGACTTTATCACTTACGTCAAAAAGTGAAATTTTTCACTTAATTCATAAAGTGACTATTAATTCAAAATATGGGTGAATTAATAGAAATAAAGCAAACTATGGAAACTTAATTAAAGTGGGTTTCCAAGTGATATTCTTCAAATGAGATCTCACCCATTGATTAGAGTTGGCTAGATCTAATCTTAGCCATTGAACTCTAGGTTTGGCCTAAGGATGGCTAAAGAGGGCGCATAGGGAAAATGGGAGGCTCATTCTTCACTTTGTGAGTTTTTGGAGAAGAGTTGGAGAAGAGGAGAATGGAGGGTGCAAGCCTTGAGAGAGGGCGCAATTGTTTGAGGAAGAGAAATCAGGTTTGAGGAAGCTCTCATGGAGGCCAAGAGTGTGAGGCTAGTTGGAGGGTGCATACTAGAAGGCACTTGGCTGAGGGCGCAAACCTTTGAGGAGGAAGCACTACAGTTGAGGGCACACCTTTGTGGCTAAATAGGTCCAAGTTCAAACACAACAGGCTCCATCTTCTTAAAGGGTGCAAGGCATCTTTTCTCACATGCACAATAAAGGGGGATGCACTTTTCAAGGAACCATTGCTTATCTTGATAGGAGAAAGAAACAATGACAGGTTCCTTTTGTATTTGCTTTGTTGTTGTAGCATTTTCTTTCAAAACTCTTTATATACATTTACTCCAAACTGGTTTTCCCCAAGAGGTTTTGTCCAGGGTCATGTTGACCAAAAATTACATGTGTTCAATTGTCATGTATGCTTAGCTATTACCAGTTGTTAGTAGTTAAATATATAGAGGGTATTGCATGTTTTAAGGTTATGCATGTGTCATTTATTTGTTCATCATAAACTAACAAATTAAACACTTGCAAGAGCACCTTAAAAGACCATGAAATCATCAATTTAAAGGCATATTTTAGGGGGAGAAAAGTCAGATCTGTTTGTTGTCCTAAAACAACAGCAAGAACAGTTTGAGAACCTTAGACATAGATCCCAACAAGATGTCAAAAGACAAACTTGTTGGGCAACCTTTAGTTCCTCAAAATGTTACATCTATAATGTGTCTTGCCATCATGCAAGGGCACCTAACCCAACTTGTCTAGGAATCTACCCACTAATGCATCCTTCCATGCCAATCGATGACCACCAAAGTGATAGTCCAATGAAAACACTATAATACAATCAAAGCTAAGGCCTTACATGTAGTTTTTAGTACTAAATGATAATGGATATCGTAAAATTATAATCCAAGAATATGTAAAATTAAATATATTGTATATGATTTCACCTAACCTATGTAAAATTAATTATATTGTATATGATTCCACCTAACCTCTCCATTAAAGCATGTGTGTTTCACTTAGCAACCTCCCATTCATTAAGGGTATTGGAGAAAAATCAAAGGGAAATATTTTCTAGAATTGAAATCATGTATCTATATATATAGAGCCCATTTAATATGCTATGCTTATGAATGAGAAAATATTGAATTGAATTGAAAATATATCTCATATTTCAATGTTCAAATCATGTATCTATATATATAGAGCCCATTTAATATGCTATGCTTATGAATGAAAAAATATTGAATTGAATTGAAAATATATCTCATATTTCAATGTTCAAGTCTTCTAGAAATTATGCATCAAATGGGCATGCTTGAGTGCACTAGGCTTGAATGGTTGCATAGTTAATCCAAAGATTTTACCAATTTGTATGCTAAGCTATATTTATAATGGCATGTATTTTTATTGAAAAAATGTTCTTTAAAAATACATATTTTTTAGTTATATATTAACATAAAAAATTATCATATTTCTTCTAGTTAAGTATGGTCATGTCACACCACTCATCCACTTGATCTAGAAGGAAGAAGGAAGATCAGATCAAATTAGAGTTGCAAGGAAGTTTAGTCTTACTATGGTGAAGCTTAACACTTACCAAAATTGGAGTGTTTACTAATGATGCATTATTTTGATATATGTTATTTTAGCATAAAACACCAAAAGTAAAGTGTTTGCTAATGTTTTTGCATTGCATCTCCATAATTCAATGTTTTGATATGGTGAAGCTTAACACTTACCAAAATTGGAGTGGTTAACAATGATGGATTATTTTGATATATGTTATTTTAGCATAAAACACCAAAAGTAAAGTGTTTGCTAATGTTTTTGCATTGCATCTCCATAATTCAATGTTTTGATATTTGATCAATTGGGTAGTTATGACATTTAGCTATTTTATCTTTAAAAAAGATGGGGATATCAAATATGTTTTATTTTTTTTATTCAATTACTTTTTCTTTTTTCGATATCAAATATGTTTTATTTTTGGTATTTAATTACTTTTTCTTTTTTCTTTTTTTTCATTTTCAACTCTAGAGTATTTTTTTAAGGATTAAAATATTATACTTATGTATAGTATATGTATAGTATTTTAGATGAATAGTTTGGTTTGAAAATCATATATATAGATATGTAAACGAATATTCAATAAAAAAAATATAAATTACTATTAAAACTTGTAATTTTTTGGCGAAATATTATCAATTTAATCATATTTATGTAAAAAATAGGTGAATTTTTCATCAAATTAACGAAAAAATTTTCAGAATATAGCTAAAAAATAATCAATTGACAAAATTTTGCCTCTAGAAAAAATTTATCAATTACATATTGCGAGAAAACTAAGATCCTTTGACATAAACTAAGGAAATGGCATTCTTGACATTGTGGCTTACATCTCATAAATAAATGTGTGAAAGTAGTTGAGGAAAAAAACTCAAGGTTTGTTCTAATTTATTTTGAACACTGACAAACAAGTATGTCAACTTAAAACTTGTCATTCATCATTCAAAATCTCCACTTGAATCTTATCAAACATTATTTCTGATCTTTTTTTCATAAAAAAATGAAAAAGAGTGGAAAGGGGTTAATCTTTTCATACTTTGATATGTTTTATCTTTTACTCATTTGGATCTGATATATTTTTATCTTTTGCTTAGTTGTATTATTTATGTGCGGCCCCTCTACTTGATTGGAATAGTTGGGATTATTTGTTTGTAGATGGATTCATAGGAACCATGATATAAAGAAATGTAATAGTTATAGATACACTTCCAATTCAAAGAATGAACTTTTGTTTTGCATATGGATATTGTAATAAGAGTTTCATTGTGCTTTCATTATCCAACTTCAGACCTTTTTTACATTGATTATCTCTTTTTCTCATTTTTTGCAAAGATTTCCAATAGGCTTCTATTGATAGTAGATGAAAATATTTTTTCTTGCGTTTTGAATAATAGTCATAAACACTTAAAAGGTAAACAAGAAGGACAAGGTGTTGATGACAAAGTATAAAACCTTGGATCATTGCTCTATCAAATAGGCTCTCTCAATTGGTCACATTTCCTTTTACCTTCCAAGATAATGGAAAATGATATGAATGATTTAGAAAAGGAGTTCAAAGGTCTTAATAATTTTTTAACTCCATCTAGGAGTGTTAGTAGGGAAAATCCCCCTATTACTATATTGGGTCGAGGTACAGGAAGAGCACTGACTTTCCGTAAAAGACAGTTCTATTCCTAAGCTACCCCAAATCTATCTAAACCCAAATGACAAGAGAGAGGAAAGTAGGTATACCTTTGGTCCTAACATCCGATGTAGACCTCTTTCGCCTTTGTATCTTCCTTGATTGTTGGTCTCCTCCCAAAGCTAACCTGCAACAACTTAGGGAAACAATGCTACAAGATATACGATCTCTACTTATCAGTGTTAATGTTCAGATATAAACATAGATGCATTAATCATTTAAGCATAAAGACATAATGTATTGGGACAAGAAAAGAAATCTTTTATTCAATATGAAGATCTGAAAGATTACAACCTTCTTATCGGAAAATGCTCCATGAACTAGGTCTGGGCTCCTCTTATTGTTTCTCCAAGTGCATCATTCCCATACTTGCCTCTCACAACCAACTGATCTCTTGGGAAAATGGAAATGGTTGTATAAGGAGAAAGGGTTAGAGGGGGAATGTTGAGGCCAAATCTCAGAAAGGGATGCAAAACTTGGGCTAGAAGGGGAAGGGATTTTGGCAAGGTTTCTTTGTTCTCTTGCTTGTTGTTGTAAATGGGACCCCAAGACCTCTTTTTATATGATAAAAAGATGGTTATTCAGTTTGATGATGGGCTACAATGGGTGCAATGGTTGGGAAACCCTTGATAGCATGTAAAATCCGTCGAATTGCTTGCTATTATATATTTTTTGCAACTTTTGGAGGTAAACGTAGGTTTTCTAGCATGCAGCTCGTGTATGTACATGGGTTGTCTAGTATGCAGCTAGCGTGTGTACGTGGGTTTTAGTTCAGAGGACATGTACATATTCCAAAAAATGATTTTTTAAGAAAGATCCTTAGCAGTAATTTGGAAAATTGTGTAAGTGGAAAGGCCAATGCCATGTATGCATAGGTGTGGAATTTTTGGACTATAACAAATGCCCCCTAATGTGTGAGGTCAAAAGAGAAACTGATGGCCGAAATAAATTACAATATGTTTACCAGTGGGAAGGCATGGAGTTGATTGAGCCCAGGACCAGAGTTCGGGAGGTGCCATATGAAAAACAATGAAAATTTGTCTGAGGCGGGAATACCCATGCTCAAGATGAACTAATCAAGGTTTTCAATCAAGTACAGTATAGATACATGTCATATAAATGTTTATAAAGTGTATTTGTGAGGAACACATAGCGGATCTACATCAAAATTATTTGATGATATTGAATTACCATATAATATGCATCTTCAAAAAGAATTTATGCATGTGGTTGGAGATGAGGACTTCGTAGCTCAAGCAACAACTTCAAGATATTCAACAGCTCAGGTAGGAGTACAATGGGAGTGTAGGACTCACTACTCTGAGGTCTTTAAAATGTCATCAAGGAAATACTAGAGGATCTCGATCATCAGGCACAGAAATTCATCGATTTTGAATCCAGACTCGATTGGACTCTCGGGATGGCCGACTCATGAAAGTCAAGATACAAACTGCAGAATGGCCAACTCAGGTTGGATAAAACTTCCCTTGGAAAAAATAATGAAAAATGATGAGACTTAAGAAGCGTAATATTGACATAAGTCTATGATACATGAGGCACCACAAACTCTCCATATGTTTGGAAGAGTAACCAAATGGAGGAGGACACAGATCTATGTAGCGAGAACAGCTTCCTAAGGTCATACTAGATATCAATGCTTGGCGAATAAACGAAAGGATGTATTTTTTCCAAAGGTGACTATATTGTTTCCGAATAAAAGAGAATCTATATCTCATCCCCTCTTTTTGGAATATTTGATTTTTTTGTCTTTTTCAAATTTTTAACGAGCTTGAAAAATAATAAAAGAATGCTACGTTACAAAGGAGGAACGATTGTCAGAAGAAAGAAAATTGGTTCCAACCGCATGGAACATATTGATGATCATGGCAAGGAGACATGTGCAGGATAAGGACATTCAAGGAAAATTCCTCCATGGGTCAAGATGTCAGATCGCAAGGGAAAAAAGTGTTGCAAGGCTTGCATTTAAGGAATACTTTGAAGGTTCAATTGAGAGCAACATGGAGATGGAATTAGGCCCAAGACCCAAGGATGAGACATGTGATGCGATTAAGCATGAACCAACAAGCCTCCTTCCATGTGAAGTTTTACAAGCCCGGAGAAGGTAAGCTTGGTGGTTTTTTTCACATTTAGAGAGTCTGAAAAATGCTAAAAGAAGACTCCAGGGAGTTCCTTTTTCGCAACTAGTCCAAACGGTTCAAAAAAGGGTTAAACTTATACCGAAAGGAAGTCTCTTCAAAACCATTTTAATGAGTGTGATTGAGACAAGATCACTCAGCGATTTTTCAATTTTAAGGAGTCTAAAAAGAGCTTAACTATGGACTCACAACCTTTTTCTAATTTTAGTTTCCTTAGCCCGAAAAAGTATAAAATATAACTTAGGAGAACTCTCCCGGTGAGACAAGTCTTCCGAGGCATACATTTTTCTTAGATAATCTATTGGTCGGAAAAAGGGTTAAACTTATGCCAAATAGATGTTCTTTCTGGACTAAATAACGAGTGTGAAAGGAACAAGGTCACTCGACAATCTTTTCATATTTAGGGAGTCTGAAAAGAGCTTAACTATGGACTCCGAGGGGGTTCCTTTTCATAATTAATCTCCAAGGCCTGAAAAAGAGATAAACCAAAACCAAGGAGAATGTTCTTTTTTCGAAAATTTAGTCCCTTGGGCCCGAAAAAGGGTTAGACTTACGCCTTAGAATACTCTCCTAGCGAACCAAAGTTCCTAGGGCATACCTTTATTCGTAAAACTAGTCATCCTGACCAAAAAAGGGGTAAACTATCGTCGGACATATGTGCCTTCAAATTTGAGTTTGGTGAGCGTGAAGGGAAACAAGATCACTCAGCAATATTTTCATTTTTAGAGAGTCTGAAAAGGGCTTAAAGAAGACTCCAGAGGGGCTTCTTTTCTCAAGTAATCTAGACAAGATTGAAAAGAGTAAATAAACTCTCGTTGGATGTTTCTTTCAAAATTTAAGCGAGCCTAAAAAACAACAAACTTTGCACTTTAGGGAGTCTTGTGGGTTAAGGCCAAGAATGATGACTAGAAAGAAGAATGAGGCTTCAATATGTAATCATGGCAGGACTAACAAGAACTCCCAAGCCTATGGATAAAACTCATAGCATGGACACCAAAATGCAGCAAACGATCTACCTAAGGCATCCATGGAGAGGTAGGCTCTACCACCTAATTATGACACTTCTAAAGCAGCTGAGAAGGTTTTGTGTCGTACTTCAGTGGGATCGATCCTATGGAAAAGCAAAAAAGTCAAAAATATGCAAAATGCAGGGGGTGAAAACCTAACCTATATGCAAGAGTCGAAAAAATGACTTTTACCATGGGATGATATAGGTGTAACCCATCTCAAAAAAATCACCAAACCAAAAGGACAAGTTCATCAGAACAACCCAAAGATAACTCAAAAGAGAACTTAAGTAGCTACCAAGTCAAACAAAAAAAGGAAAAAATGGACCAAATTAGGGGAAAAAAGGGACAAAAAAGTCTATAAATAGAGGTGGACAACTCATTTTTACCATTGCAATTCGGAAAATAACCAAAAAGGTAAAAAATCCCTCTACCTCAAAAGGCGAATTCAATGAACTATGGTGGACAGAAAACCTTCACACTTGGACCAAGTAAGTGCAAATCAGCCTCTCATTCATTTTAATTCATCTTTTCTTGTTCAATTTTATGTTTGGGAGGCATGTGCCCTTGTAAAAGGGTCGCTTCTACGTGTACATGGGTTGTCCACACTCATCCTGCATATGTACGCAGGAAAAGTGATACTTAGCCCGCGTACATACGCGATTGTCCTAACTGCAGCCTGCGTACACCTCCTTTAATGTTCAAAAAAAAGATGAAACAAGTGTTAAAACCTCTCTGAATTTTGTGTGACAAGATGTATGTGCATTGGAGATAAAGGGAACACAGGGAACTTGATTTCTTGGTCGAGGAGGATCCTCAGGCCATTTTTATGCTAAAACAGTGTGGCATGTGGAAATTCTTCCAGTGTCCTTTCATGAGGGCACAATCAAGGCTGTCAAATCCTTTGGTAGAGTATCGACACCATGATGCAAAGGGATTTATTCTAGAGGATTAGTCACTGACCCCAATGACTGAGGATATCCACTTCTTTACCAGACTCTCTAGGAGAGGGGAACCATTCAATCTGAGGACCTTTCCTCCAGGGTCATACAACATTGAGGACTACATTGGGATATACTATGAGGTTAGTATCAAGAAAGTAGGTTCTCAGGTGTTGATTCACAAGATCACAAGCCTCCACCTTCGCATTGTGTTATCCATGATTGGGCATATCACGGGATCCATAGCACTCCATCAGGCCTCTCGTGCTGATCCAGATTATTTTTGGCATGAAATGAGAGCAGAGATATAATAAAGAAATGCACAAAGATATTGCAAATATTCAATAATATAACAGAAATGTATCAGAGATGCAACCATAAACATAGATATACAGTAATACATGATTTCTATTAATCAGAGAAATGTACAGAGACTATAAAAATACAGAGTGAAAGACTCGCTAGAATGGTGGCAGCTTATCTCTGAGAAGAGATGTGACGGCTACTCGCATTCACAAGAAGATGATTACAATGAGGCTCGAAAGGCCCTTTTACAATAGACGAGAATGCCAAAAGTCCCAGACATCCAAAAACCTAACCCTAGGAGATGAAGCATCAAAAGTCATGTGGGCCCCGTTTGGGTAAGTTAGTACATCAACTTCCCGGGGTCGTAACTTTTGCATACGATCTCCATTTTAGGTGTGTGATAGCTCGTTGGGAAGGTATCATCGAAGAGATTCATTTTGGGGGCTCAATCATGCCTTCAGATATCATTGAGAACCTCGATCTCGAAAAACCTTCATTTGGACCCTCAAAATGGCCCCGGAAGTTAAAACCTGCTAAAAATAGTAAATTGCCAAAATGGCTAGAAAACTGTTTTGAGCCATTTGGAAAAGGTGGGTGGCAACCGATATCCACCTGGATCAATCCTCCCTCCTTAGGAAGTAATGGTCTCCATTGCGTTGAGTTCCCGGGGGAGAGGGAAAAGCATTTGTTGAATCTGCATCTTGGTGAGCTGCTTGTCTTGCTGGAGAAGTCGCGTTGCTTAGTTTGTGGAAATCTGTCACGAACCTGTGGCTGGAAGGTTTG
>ML781118.1:285877-305565 GCA_009831015.1 Picea engelmannii | reverse complement strand
ATATATATATATATATATATATATATCTCATCCTTTGACACTTAAATATGTCTATCGGATCCATTCTCTATGATAAGACAAAAATGAATGCAATCAAATTTGAAAAAAGTTTATAAAAAAATTAAAAATAGCATCAAGTTTACATAATGCAATTTGAATTTCAGTCCCTTTTAAAAGGGTAACAATGCAAGATCCTTATCTCCAAAGTGCACCTTGTTCATTTGGACTCAATCCAGCTTTCATGCAAACATATATTGGATGTGTCTCATGTCCTCTAATTTGTAGCAAGAGATTTATGAACCATGGAGTGTTGTTGGTGGGGTATGGTTAGAAAGGATTCGCACTGTTGATATTGGGGTTCATCATTTCAGCATCGGTACCATTTGCCAATTCTTTCCCATTTGAATGTTAACTTCCTCGTCAATCCTCATTTCATTTCCAAGCTTCTTCCATAGCTAAGCCTTCATTTCTAGCACATTGCCATCGACCTACAATTTCCAGGAGTAAGTTAAATTCCTGTATTCACCTTATGTATGTGCAAATTTGATGATTGCAGTTAATAATTACAATTCATATTTTCCAAAACAATCGTAATGATCTTTGTCTAAACTCCCATTGAGCTTTTCTAATGGCAATCGTCTTTAAGAGTGTTGAGAATGCCATTGTCTTTAAGAGATTTTACAATGGCAATTGTCTTTAAGAGTGTTGAGAATGTCATTGTCTTTAAGAGTGTTGAGAATGAATCGTTTTTATAGTTTGACGCAGCTTCCAAAATATTGTTAATCATTGAAATCTATGAAAGAACTCCATTTTTGTGGGTGTTCAAGTCTAGAAGTGCTTCCTTGTAATCTTGAAAATCTTACATCATTCCAAGAACTTGATTTGGGCAGATGTGAAAGTCTAAAAGTTGTTCCTCACAATCTTGAGGAACTTTCATCATTAAGCTTATTGGGGTTATCCTTCTATGAAAGGATACATGATGTCCCTTTTGGCTTACGAAAGGTAACATCCCTTGTTAACCTTTATCTACATGGTTGTTGTATAAGTAGTATTCCTAAAAGCATTGTTGGACTCAATCCACTTATCTCGGGTCTAAGTAGTTAATTTCCTTTGAAAAACCATTAATATTCTCATTTTCAAACTTCCAATTTTCATTTTCAAATTTCGATCTTACCTGGCAGGGACTACGCTGCCATGCAGCTCTTGTTATATCTAGTGTTAGTACCCAAAACCAAAAAGTTTGGTTTTAACTTTATTTTTGGGTTAATTTATTTCATGCCTTTCCTACCACTATAAGCATAGCACGTTCATATGGACTAACTTGTGAAAAAGGGTTTAATCATATCTTAATGTCATTTTAAATCTTAAATCAAACTTTGACAACCAAGCATCTCAATTTAATTTTCGAAACTTTGGGATTTTGAGAAACTTTACAAGGTTGAAAATGACAACAAGTTGATTTTATTGCAAATAGCTTATCTTTAACATGGGCGTTGGATTGAAAATCCACCAGCACATGGCTCACAATATGGCGAGGCAACTAGACTGGTAGCACACTTGTACAACATGCTTTCTTGGATGCTTTGATTGCATTAATGTTGGACTCATTGGAGAATCAAAGGAGTTTGAATGGCATCGTGGAATAAGAAAAGTCACAGAGTTTGTAAAAATAGTAACATTGATGAGAATTGGGGTAACACAGAGGCTCAATTTCAGAAGCATCTAAAAGGCAACTTGATCAGGAGTGCAATGCCAGCATGGCAACTTGTGAACAACTGTATTTTTCTGCTTGATCAGGAGTGCAATGCCAGCATGGCAACTTGTGAACAACTATATTTATTTTTCAGAAGCCCTATTACATGGCTCGACTACTTTAGCATGAGAAAAGTGGTAGTATTGATACCAATATCAATGATGTCTTTTATTCCAATTGTTAGTATTTTTTTTTATGGAAATCGCACCTCCACATGTATGGAAAGGTAACACCAGAACATAAAATAGTTAATGGTAAGAGGAGATTGATATGATTATACATCCACCGTTTCACTTTTAGTTGCCCAGTCTTCAAGGGCCTATATCATTTGCAGAATATTTGAAGATGGACGCACTTGGGACTATTCTGGTGTGCTCTATAACTCTCAACTCTAGAAAAAAATGGGGTCGGTAGAAATGAATGAAAGACTACTAATGAAAGACTGCTATTGTTTTATTGCACCAAAATGAGTCGGACTTATGTGCAGAGTTTAAGTGTGGTACTTCAAAATTCTATAAGGATTACTGAGAGAAAACTTTGGCAGAAATTTCAGAGAGAAGTATGCTTGGAGTGTTGTGATGACTGCTTCATTTCGTTCTTCTCTTACATATTCAGTAGGGATTGACGAAATCGTTGGCAACAAGAGGTCTTTCGAAGAAGCGAGAAGGATAAAGTGAGGATGAGCTTGCTGGCCTTCATAAGGTGAATGTTTATTTGTTAGTTTGTTGTGTTCAATCTCGATTTTATTCGGTGCTAATCAGTTTCTATATGCAGGTTTTCTCCTTGTGATTCACCTTCATTGCTCCATTCCATTTCTAGCTCAGCTTTCTTTTTCTTTTTTGTGCTTGGTCTCTCTATTGTAACATTGTTCTAGAGTGGCTAAAGATCATATGCTTGACCCTAGTCTATGCAGGGACTTGTAGGTTTCGAAAATTCAAGAGTTTATATGGAAAACATCTGAAATGAAGATCAATTTCTTTTTCATTTTGAACTATCTCTTTGTTATTTTTTTTAAATCCTCAGTTTTCCTTGTCCTTTATTAATCCAAAACTCAAAATAAAATTAAAAATGAAAATACATTCAAGGAAAATAATGAAGCTATGACTATTGTAACATGATGTACATAAAATTCTCTCATAAGTAAAAGCTTGTTACTTTCTTTTTATAATTACTTAGATTTATTTTTTTAAATTATAGTTTCACATATTTTAAAATATATATATATATAAACTTCTCAGCACTAACTTCTTTAATGAATTTATTGTTTAATAAGTTTTTCTTTTTTAATCTTCTTAGCACTAACTTCTCCTTTTTTTTCTTTTTTTTTTCTTTTTACTTTTAAAAGAAAATATAAAAAAATATTATATCATTAGAATATTACTCTTTTATATTCTTCAAACTAATGTTTATAGATCACTTTAAAACTAACATAGTTTTATTAATTTTTCCTAACCTTTGGTTAATTTTGTTTTAGTTACTTTTGCTAAAATAAAAACAAAACAATTGTTTTTTCATGTTTTTTACTTAATTGTGTTACTCCAAATGTATAAAACCTCACATAGAAGTAATTGAATTGTAAAATAGCATAAAAATCGCAAATTAAATAAAAATCAAATATTACTAAAAGTAAAACTACAAGGCAAAGGAATCCATGCTTGGACTGTAGGTTAGGGGAAAATTGGCCTCGAGTTTAATGTGCTTTCTTGTATGGGGCTTTAATCCTAGGGTGATAATCCCATCTCTTCTCGCCTAGCCCCACGAGATGTTGAAAATGTTGGTGTTGGGGACTCTCTAGTCCCTTGACGTCAACACTCATGACATTATTTTTTGGATATATATATATATCTTTTTTTGTCTTATGGATGACCATTTTTTACAAATGTATTTACATGTGTATGTGTGTGTTTTACTTTTACATGTGAGCAAAATGTCAATCTAATACTTGATTATCTAAAGCATCAGTTAGTTGGTTAGATCTCCTAGGAACATGAATCTAAGTAATATAATCAAAATATCATTCCAAGAGATGTACCATAAGGAATCATCGATGAAGAGTGGGATCGTAAATGCGGTATACCACATTTAACTGGGACATGACCAATTGAGCATCTAAATAAACCAGGAGGCGAGAAATAACATGTGACAAGGCATCACGTAGTAGTTCTATCACTGCACTGTACTCAGCAACATTATTGGTTGTTTCACTTAGGCAAATACCTCTAGAAGATAGCAACTGATCACTAGGTGAAAAAATCACCCAAGCTATGGAAGCAAGACTCTAAGTGTGTCGGCTAGCGTTGTCCACGAACCAAACATAGACTTCAGATTCACTTGACATCTTCCATAGTGAAAATAAAACATAAGTGGCTACACATCCATAAAACAAAAAGAAAAAAAATGTATAAAAAACTATACATATATACAAGAAGTCATGCTCAAGCAACTGAACTAAGTGTAATACTTCTTAAGGTAGAGCCCATTTCTAGGCTCCGCTAAGGCACTACCCTTGAAATCAACCAGATGATAAGCACCCTTCTCTAAGACCTCTTTCAAAATGAAAGGTCTGAACCACATGGATTTGAACTTGTCTTCCCCCAAGGGATCTTTGTCTTGTTCGTAGACCAGGACAAGATCACCTTCGAAGAAAATCCAAGGGCGGATGGACAGATCATATTGACACTTGACCCGTTGTTTATGAGCCTCTTTAGCCAAGGCTACATCTCGACGTTTCTCATCGAGATGATCAAGATATAAAAGACGTTCCTCAAGAAGTGTAATGTTGGGTAGTAGTTCCACTTTCAACTTCAGAGAAGGGAATTAACATTCAATGGGTAAGATTGTCTCCATCCCATAAACAAGTTGAAAAGGTGAAAAATTGGTAGCAGTATTTACAAAAGTTCAATAATCCCATAGCGTCGAATAGAACATCAAATGTCAATTTGACTTCATCGAATTAATCGTTCACTGAAGAATAGTCTTGAGAGACTTATTCACAACTTCTACCTGACCTGGGCATTTTTCGATACGCGAATGTACCCCAAGGACAAATAAAATTTCTTTTATGTTGGTCCTTGGGCTTGATCTGAATTTGATTTACCCAGAAAAATCATCCATGAAAGAAAAGACCTTGCAACCCATACATTCATCGACAATATGGTCAATAAATGGGGTTGGAAAATTGTCTTTCGAGCAAGCTTTGTTCAAGTCATGGAAGTCCATACATACGTGGATCGTACCTTGTTTCTTGTTGATAGGAACAGGGTTTGATACCCATTCTATCAATCGCACGGGGTAGATGAAAACAGCCTTGAGGAGTTTCTCTACTTCAACCCTTATCGTCATTGCTTTGTGAGGATTGACTGGGCGAAGCTTCTGTCAGACAAGTTTGACATCAGGATAAGTTGTGATTTTGTGTTCAACAATCTATGGATCATTGCCTGGCATCTCCTAATAAGACCATGAAAAAACATCGTGGAATTCTTTAAACAATTCAGTGTAGATTTGAATCTCTTTGGAAGAGCAATCTGCTCCAACGAAGACATTTTCCACGATGCCAGGGATTTTGGAGATATCGATAGGAATCGTTTCAGCAGTACTTGTCATGTTTCCCTCAGCATATATTCCATGCGTAGCTAGAGGGTTAATAGGACAAGGGATATATCCATTCATGGTTGTAACAAACTCTCCTACCTCTATTCTCTTTAGCTTGGGTAAGAAATAAGATCTATGATGAAGATCATCCCAAGGTCTATTTGGCCCAATCATTGCCTCCAGGATCGCCTCATCATAGGGAAAGACTAATTCCAAAGGCTCATGAGCAGCAAGAGAGTCTTGAGCCCAAATAGGCTTGAGAATAAGATCTAACTCCTATGGGGAAGATGGATCGGGGTTGGTCAAGGCTTTCTGGACAATATTGTATGCAAACTCAGCAGCAGATAAGGGCATGGCCATGCCAAGGTGGCCTACCCCTTCCATCGAAGTCGATGAAGAAGGTAAAGTCCATGGGTTGTCAAAGTAGCTCATTTTAAAAAATGTGGCCTGAAAAATTGCAGCCTTTGGTTGGTCAGGGATGGTCGTAATAAGCCTAACATCATTGGAAGGCGGTCAATAATCAAAACTTCCCATCAAAGAAGGAAACAATATGGCACCTAAGTTGATAGTACCTAGTTGTAGGTTATCATTCAAAAGGGATCGTGGAAGCCCTTGATGAAGGTTCGGGATGGGAGAAGGAAAACTGGTCAATGGTTATAAGTTGACCTTCGTGAGGAAAACACAAGACCCAAAAAATGTTGGCTACAACCACATTCATGGCATAGGTCCAACTCCTCTCTAACAAAATATTGTAGTCGAGAGGTGAAACAACTACTTCTACCTCGACGCACACATTGTTTCCCTCCAACTATATGGGGAAAGAAGAAATTATACCATGTGGTCTGAACGAACAACCACCAAACACAGTAAGAAACTTGGGCAACGTATCCAACTCAAGTTGTTCGATGGCCTTCCAACATGCCAACTACATCATGCAAGTCGATGCACCCTCATCAACCACTGTATGAAAAATATATTGTGTCAACGATTCATGGTGTATGCCACTACTATATGAAAAGCAACATGGTGAGGAAGATGAGGTTTATGGTCTGTCGGATAAAAAATGATCATTCTTGAGTTACTGGACTGAGGGGAAACTCTGGAGAACCTCCAAGGAAGACATTCCACAAGGATTTTGTGCCAGATCCTCCACGATGGAGTAATTCTGAGTAGCCTTCGCGTTTGGGTTGTGAGAAGCCTTTTTTTAAGCACCCATAGGGATGTGAGTCATATTTTCCCCCATTGTCTTCTCAATTTGAAGAGGAGTCAATGGTTGGAGGCCTCTTTTCCCTCCTCAAAATATTATGGCACTCCATAGTTATGAGCCCTGGTCAATAAATTCACTTCAACTTTCATCATATAGATGTTTGCAGCCCCATTATTATTATTGGGCATGGGGGTTCTATGACTGCCCCTAGCCATGCTCGTGGATGAGGAAGCTTGACCTATATTTTTCCCTTTTGGAAAAGGGTTTGTCATCACATCAGGTTTTTTTTGTGCCAGTAGCTTTTGGGCTTCCTCAAATCGAGGGCATTGATGAGTCAGATGGTCTTTTGTGCAAAGCTTACACGGAAACTTCACCTTTCTCTTTTCAATTTTTCCCTCACCACCATTATTTGCAGCCTTTTTATCCCCCTTACCCTTCTTGTTTTTTTTTTACTCTTTCCTCGGTGTGTTGGTTACCCTTGGGATTAGTCAATTGCACATTTTGTACTTCCCACATCTGGGTTATAGGGGCAGCCGAACTAGGAGTTTGGTTGGCCATTGTCTGTTGAATGGATAAACATTGTAATTGATTAGACAATAGATCCGTGGACTTGCTCTATGTTGAACCTACTATGCCATCGACGTGAGGTCCATACTTCTATTTGGATTTTCCGAGAGTTAATCGTGGTGCATCAGGTAAGATATCGTAAATCATACCGTACTGAGAGTAAATCAGCTCCAATTGTTGGGCTCTCATAATAGCCTCTTCAAAAAAAACACCCCGAACATTGCTACATCTTTGGACATGCAAGGGACCAAAGACTTCAAGAAACACTCAAGAAAAAATGTAGGAGGGACCTTGACTTTAATCAAACTCTTTCGTCGTCATCATTCTCAGATGTGATTCGAGATATGGTCATATTTCATCTGCTTGAAGTTGGCCAAAAACTCGATGTTGGCATCGTATCTCACTGGTAGCTGGAAATGGTTCAAGAAAACCATAGCCAGGTCATTAAAGTAAGCATACTTCAATTTTTCAAGCTCGATATACCATTTCGTTGCACCCCCTATAAGAGTGCATTGAATCAGGCTCAATTGAACGGAGTCATCCTTCAATGAGTTGGATGAGCACCACAAGTGAAAAGTCTTCACGTGATCACCTAGATCTTTGCCAGGCTTTCCCTCGAATTTAGGGATGTTGGAGGGAAACTTAGTCGGCATGGGGGGCCAACGCGGATCGTGACAGATCGGTTCATTTAACAATCTCGAAAAGTATGGAAAATGCAAAGTTGCTAGAGAAGGTAATCTCAGTTGCGGCGCATTTACATGAAAAGATGGACATGGATTTTGGCTGGCACCAGGTTGCCAGGAAAAGATTAATTGTTGGTCAGGGTTTTGGTCGATTCCTGAAGTTAGATGACATGGATTGTGCAGGGATTTCTCCTTGTGTAGTGTTCAACATACCTTGGTTGGGGATGCCCCAGTTGACTCTCGAGGAATAGGTGTTGAACCTTGCTCAGGGTTCTACAGAGTATTGGGAGGGAAACGAGCCCTACCAATAATTCCCAAGACCTTGTGAGGAGTAAACTCATTTCATCTCTCCCTATGACTTGTGCAGGGTTCTATTGACCAAATACAAGGTTTCCCCCAGTCGAGAAAGCAGACAAAGTAAAAGTGTTATTTCCAAACACACCAAACAAAGAAAATGGCATTGATCCCATCGAAGTCGTGTAGGATGAAGGTCCCTGACTCCCTCCACTAAGCAAACTATAATTAGTATTAGGCTTCATTGGTTGTTGAAACGTGCCACCGAGTGAAGGGGACGGAGGAGGGATGTGACCCCCACAGTAAGGAATGGCGTTGAACGGGACAGTGTTTCCCATTATGATTCCTTGCAAGGGAGCATTAGAGCTCCTTTCCCCCAGACCAATGGTCTATAGAGTAGAGTATGTGAGAATCGAGTTAGAGTCAAAACCAAGAATCCCATATGAAAAGGGAGTGCCCAACGCATTGTGAATGAAGGGAATAGTGGTCGAAGTCGTCGAAGGAATTGAGCCACTTCCCGAAGTAGTGGGCGTCTGGACATTCGTAATCCTAACAGGTGGAGGTGGGGGATGAGGTACAACTCTCCCTCCTATGGGAGTCATGATGGGATTACGAGGACTCCTTGACGAAGTATTTTTAGTTTCTTCTATCGCTACTTACAGAACAAACTGTCGTTCAGGAAAAGTCACCTTGGGAGGGACTATCTGAATTAGAAGCGACATTGATAAGTCGGTGATCAGAGGATTTGTTGGTCTGAAACATTTGGTCTCAAGGTTAGAAACAATGGATTCCTCTAGTGCAAGAAAGTCTTCTCTTAGAGCTAGCTCAGATATAGTTTCCTGTGGCCCAGTAGCTTTGAATGATCCTTCTTGATCTAGCTTGCACCTCAACGGTAGGGGATGTGGCTCCAAAGTAACCGGTGATAGGCCTTGAATCCTACACGAATGGAAAAGTTATTGATCTTCCACCTTGTGAAATGATCAACCGACACTATAATTTTTAGCTAGCATGAATCATAGAGCACACACTAAAATTTCTTAAAGGAAAATCAAGCAGACAACTAACTAGTAGGAAGAACGGTTACACCAATAGACACTAGAGAAACTTATCGATGCAAGTGTAACTCGAACATGAAAACACCCTCTAGGTATACTCTGTGAAGCGCGATACGACATCTTCCCTAGGTATCGTGGTATACCCCCACAGTCACCTGTGTAAGTCCCTGAAAATAGGCAACTAGGTTTCCAGCTCGCAGTCAGTCGCTAGGAGGGTATAGTTGACATTCGGGATGATTGTAATGAGCAGGATAACAAAGTTTGAAGCCCTTCAAGGGTACCGAAGGCAAATGGTTTGGAAGACAACTGAGGATATCAAATGGATTCAAGGTCCATGATGCTTCATAGTCAAATTTGATCAGTGTGATTCCCAAGAAATGCCCTCAATATACAATCCCCACTACGCTTGGTATGGCTTTGGAGGGGTTATCTCCTCTACCTTTCCTTACAGGCCTCGTGTTTAGCCCCTGTGTTAGAGGGGGGTCCCAGCTGACTCTTACGACACTAGACTCTTAACACTCCCTATTGCATACTACAATGTTTGTTTAGATGGCCTTGAAGAGTTTCGTCTCCCCACCTATTTCAAGGCCCTAAAGCCTAGACTAGTTGGTGAACCCTACAAACAAAAATTCTAATTGATTTTAAGTTAAGCATTGATTTTATGGGCTTGACTTACTTAAAGGATATGAGCGTGCACTTGTGGTGTTTGGAAGAGATGAAAAGAGAAGAAAACCTTAGATCATTTATGAAAAAGCAAACTAGATACTTCAAATTTAAAGCAGTGGCTTGTAAATCTTTGTGATTGCAAACTTCTCAAAATAGTATTTCAAGATCCTATAACCGAAAGTTTCCTAAAAGATATTTTTGTTTTATAATGCAAAAATTACTAAACATTCAGGAAAACAATTAAGAAGGAACTTTGAAATAGAAACTATTTTATTTTTGTAAAAATACAACCTATGCTACGATTACCAAACTAAATGCATGAATGCAATCTTTTTTTGATTTTTTGAAATGATTAAACAAGAAAAACAGAAGTAAAATATTATTTTTTGTTTTTCAAAGCATATACTGGATAAAGAGAAGATAAAACCCAACACTCATACAGACCCTATACCATCGAGTAAATGTAGGGACTCACAAGAATCCAGAGGAGGATTTGATGCTTATAGGCCAACTCTAAACCTCCAAAGCAAACAAAGAAGATGAAGAAACAAGTTAAAACTGAATCTTTAACCCAACCAAAGACCACTAACAGAGACCTTGTAAATTTTAAGAAATCCTGAGAAGCACTAGGCTTCTGTTGGGAAAGAGGAGATCTCTTCTTCTTCTTTTTTACTTTACAACACACAAAGACATGGGCTATGCATTATGCATCATGTGTATGTACGCGGGTTGTATACTATGCAGACTGCGTATGTACGTGGGTTGAGCCAAAGCAGGGAGCGTACACCTCTAAAAAATTTCAAAAAGAAAAAAGGCTTGGAAAATTTTACTGGGTAGGGAAGGCTGGTAGGGACCTGGAAGGTGACCAAAGACCCTAAATTGACTCAGTAAACCTGAAAAAACTCAAAAATAAATTGAAACAAACCAATTTAAACCAAAAACTCCCACTAATACCCTAAAGACACTCCCTAGTGGAGTTGCCAATTATGCTAGCAAGGAAAATCCCCCTATTACTATATTGGATCAAGGTACAGGAAGAGCATTGACTTCCCTTAAAAGATAGTTCTATTCCTAAGCTACCCCAAAGATATCTAAACCCAAATGACAAGAGACAAGAAAGTAGGTATACCTTTGGTCCTAACGTCTGATGTATACTTCTTTCACCTTTGTAGCTTCATTGATTGTTGGCCTCCTCACAAAGCTGACCTACAACAACTTAGGCAAACAACACTACAAGATATACGATCTCTACTTATCATTGTTAATGTTTAGATATAAACATATATGCATTAATCAATTAAGCATAAAGACACAATGTATTGGGACAAGAAAATAACTCTTTTATTCAATATGAAGATTTGAAAGATTACAACCTTCTTATCAGCAAATGCTCCGTGAACCAAGTCTGGGCTCCTCTTATTGCTGTTCAAAGTGCATCATTCCCATACTTGCCTCTCACAACCAATTGATCTCTTGGGAAAAGGGAAAGGGTTGTATAAGGAGAAAGGGATCGAGGGGGGATGCTAAGGCCAAATATCAGAAAGGGTTGCAAAACTTGGGCTAGAAGGGGAAGGGATTTTGGCAGAGTTTCTTTTTTCTCTTGCTTGTTGTTGTAAATGGGACCCCAAGACCTCTTTTTATATGAGAAAAAGGTGGTTATTTGGTTTGTGGATAGGCTACAATGGGCAAAATGTTTGGGAAACCCTCGATAGCCCGTAAACTTTGTCAAATTCCTTGCAATTATATTTTTTTTGAAACTTTTTTATCCGGGTGGATATTGGTGGCCACCCACCTTTTCCAACTCGCTCAAAAAAAATTTCTGTCAATTTTGGTAATTTACTATTTCTCGCAGTTTTTAACTTCCAAGGCCATTTCGAGGGCCTAAATGAAGGTTTTTCGAGATAGAGATTCTCAATGATTATCAAATGCTCTATTGAGCCCCTAAAATGAATCTTCTCAACGATACCTTTCCAACAGGCTATCATGCGCCTAAAACAGAGATCGTATGAAAAAGTTACGACCACGTGAAGTTGATGTACTAACTTACCCAAACGGGGCCCACGTGACTTTTGGCGCTTCATCTCTTAGGGTTAGGTTTTTGGATGTCTAGGGTTTTTGACATTCCTGTTTATTGTAAAAAGGCCTTCAGATCCTCATTGTAATCATCTTCTTGTGAATGAGCGCAACCGTCACATCTCTTCTCAGAGATAAGCCGCCACCATTCCAGCAAGCTTGTTTTTCGCTCCATTTTACAGTTTTAGCTTATTTACTTATTGAATAGAAAACCAGTTTTACTGTATCTCTGTTATTCTATGTAAAGTATATTTTAATAATCTGTATTCATTTCATTTTGCTCATAAAATAAGGATCAGTGGTATCAGAGCAATATGCTCCTTGTCGTCTTAATGCATGTCCCCAACGAGGTCAGGGTACAAAGAATTGGGTCTCGAGCTTGTTTCTCTTGAGGAAAAAATCTCTCGCACGCCCAAGTGACCTCTCATGGAAGGAGAAAATAAATATGATAGGATAGGATATCCTTTCAAAATGTTTCTTGAGGAATCCCTCACACAACAAAGGAACGAGATGATGGATAGTTTCGTGCAAATCCTTTAGTGTCTATCCACATGCGATGCATCTTCCTCAAGCAGAGGTGTTTCCCCCTTCAAGGTACAAATCAAATTCGATATTCCTATATTTGAAGGTCAGATAGACGCAGATGTTTTAGACAAGTGGTTGAATCTACTAGAAGGGTATTTTTCTGTCCATAACTTTTCAAATAGAGAAAAGATTACTTTTTCACTCCTCATAGTCGTTCCCTATGTCAAAGATTGGTGGGAAACTTTCTGTGAGCAAAAGGAAACAGAGGAACCCTCATTATTTATAGTCATGACCACCTAGGAATCCTTCAGGGATTCTATTAAGGAACAATACTACCATGTCGAAATTTATGACGACTTGTATACCAAATGGACGACACTACGGCAAGAAAGAAACCAAGCAGTGCCAGAGTTGACAAATATCTTCCATACCCTACGTACAAATTTGGGTATCAAATATTCGGAGCGACATCTGGTGCTCAAGTATTGTGGTGCTCTACATTGATACATGCATACCAAAATAAAAATTTTGGACATCTCGTCCTTGGGCGCGACATACCGATATGCCTTCAAAATCGAGCAGAATCTCAAACAAAAGATGCGGCAATTTGGGCCTGGGAACCCCTCACAACAAAAGCCAGGAAGGGGTGGCCCCAACACACAGACCAAAGGAGACACCAAATATGGATAGCATCAGGACAACTAGTCCAATATGCAAGCAAAGAAATACACTAGAAAGACAAAGAAATATACCGAGAAGTGGTGCGACTTACATAAGAGCCCTTGGCATAACATTGTTGACCACTACTCAAAGCAGTCATTGGTGGCTGAAGTGAAAGCCTCTTAATCAAATGCAGGTTTTGAATCTGAGTCAAAACCATAAATGGGAATATGGATCATTGACGCAAAACCCATTTCCACCATTGCTACCACCAAGCTCCATCCTGGTGAACCAAATGAGCCAGAAGAAGGAGAGTGCCTCTTCCATTCACAGATGTGGGTAAAAGGCACCCCGTTTCACTTCATCATTGATAGTGGCATCTAGAAGAAACTCATCTCAGTAGACGTCATCAAGTGGTTGGCCCTACCAACAATGCATCACCCATAACCCTACACCATTAGATGGCTCCGCCAAGGAAGTGATCTTTGTGTCAGCCAACAGTGTCGACTGTCATACAGCATCAATCCCTTCAAATACGAGGTATTGTGTGATGTCTCTCCTCTCGAAGTTTGTAATGTTATTTTGGGCCAACCTTATTTATGGAAACGTCATGTTGTATATGAGTCTAGGCCTCTTAGTGTTTTTATTACTTTGAACAAGAAATTGTACAGGATACCTGAGGCAGTACCTCCTAGTGTTATTTTCTTGATCTTTTCCAAGCAATGCAGGAAGGTCATCTCTCATAATGGGAAATTTGTCTTCTTCATGATTCTCTCTCAAAGTGAACGAAATATCACAACCACATCCAGGGCCTCCGCGAACGATCTCTCCACACAACAGAAGCAAGTGGATAAGGTTGTGGAAGAATAATCATATATCTTCTCCTCTCCTACCGGGGTACCTCTGCATTACCAAGTCAAGCATCCCATCGATCTGACCCCAGGTGCACTTCTACCCAATGGGCCAGTCTACCACCGCTCTCTATTAGAAAATGAGGAGATCAAGAGGTAGATCCAAGAATTTATCCACAAGGGTCACATGCGTCCTAACTCATCACCTTGTGGTAGCCCAATCGTGCTAGTGAAGAAGAAAGATGGGACCCAGCGACTCTGCATTGATTACTGGGCCCTGAATAAAATCACAGTCTGAAGTTGGTACCCAATTCCCCGAATCGATGACCTCCTTGATCAGCTCACAGGGGCCTTCAATAAGATTGATCTGAAGTCTGGCTACCACCAGGTCCCAATAGAACAGACAGATGTATGGAAGACCACCTTCAAGTCAAAAGAAGGTCTTTTTGAATGGTTGGTCATGCCCTTTGGTTTGAAAAATGCTCCAACAACTTTTATGAGGATGATAGATGATATCCTAAAAATTTTCACCAATAATTTTTTAGTGGTGTATCTGGATGACATTCTCATCTACATCAAGACTTGGGCAGAACACTCGCAGCATATTCAGTAGTTTTTGCACACCCTACGGCAGCACAAACTATATGCAAACTTGGAAAAATGCTCCTTCGGCATGGACATGGTCCATTACTTAGGATACATTGTTGATATGCATGTGGATCCAGCCAAGATCCAGGTCATCCGTGACTGGCCAGCCCCAACCACACTCACTGAACTTCGGAGCTTCTTGGTCCTCACCAATTTCTATCGCAAGTTCGTGTTGGGATTCTCTCATATCACATGGGCCCTCAGCCAAGTAACTAGGGGTGGTGGTAAGGAAAAATTTGTGTGGGGCATGTCCCAAAAACAAGCCTTCGATGACTTGAAGAAGAATTTTTTCTCATCCCCAATACTTTCATTACCAGACCTGTAACATCCCTCTGAGATCGAGATAGATGCTTCAGACTATGTTGTGGGCATCGTTCTCACTCAACATGGCCACCCCATGGCATATCATAGTGAGACACTATTAGATGTTGTATGTAAGTACCCTACTTATGACAAATAAATGTACTCCATTGTGCAAGCCTACTTCCAGTGGAGACATTACATTATTGGGAAGGAGACAATCATCCACACTAATCACAAGCCACTACAATTCATGAAGACCCAAGGAAAATTTCAGAATGATTGTCATCAGAAGTGGTCCACATACTTACAGTAGTTCCACCTCAACATTAAGTATAAAACAGAAAGTACCAACTGAGTTGTTGATTGCCTCAGCTGACCTCCAGTCGTGACACTCACCATAGTGCTAGACTCTTGTGGCCACTACACCACCAGATGGCCCCACCTCTACGAGACGAACCCTGACTTCTCCACCACCTACCAAATGTTGGTCGTCAACTCAGTGGTCGCTAATTTCCATATTCAAGATGGGTTGTTGTGTTGTCTAGGCCATCTTTTCATTCCATCAAGCGAGCACGCGAAGCTGATTTGGGAAGCTCACTACAATCAGGTGGCAGGACACTTTGGCATTGAAAAGATAGTGGCAGTGATGTAGAAACATTTCTACTGGCTGAAACTTTGATAAGAAGTCGACAAGTATATCAGGTCCTACACTGCCTACGTTATTCCCAAACCACCACTAAGAAACATGGCCTTTACACCCCTCTGCCTACTCCTGACAGGACGTTGGAATCCATATCAATGGATTACATGTCAGGCCTCCCATCCACCAAGAGGGGAAATGACTATTTTTCTGTGGTTGTTGATTGCTTTTCCAAGATGGAAATTCTAGTCGCCTGCAAGAAGAACATCACAGCAGAATCCACTGCCAAGCTATTCTTTGAACAAGTATGGGTACATTTTTGGATCCCACAAACCATTATCTTAGACCATGATAGTTGTTTCCTCAGGACATTCCGATCGAGCCTCTGGTCACTTCTGGATACCAAACTCACCAAATCCACTACCTTCCATCCCCAGACAGATGACCAAACTTAAGTCGTCAATTGGATGATCGTACATATCCTATGCATGTACAATTAAAAACACCCTCGCACATGGGATGAGAGTCTTCCCTATGTCCATCATAGCTACAACTGAGCCCTGCATAGCTCAACTGACCACAGCCCCTTTCAGGTGGGATTGGGATTCCAACCATTGGGCCCCATGGATGTTGCACTACCCCTGGTGACCACCTCGGCCGACTCATCCCCTGCTCCACCAAAAGCTGACAAAGCCACCTGGTTCATTGAGAGGATCTATATGCCAACAGGTTCAGGATATTCTACATAAGTCTAATGCCAAGTACAAGCACTGCCATGATCAACATCGAGTGCCACATAAGTTTCAGGTGGGAGACAAAGTTTGGTTGCACTTTTAGAAAGAACGCCTTACAGGGACCCATAGGAAGCTTCTCCCACTCTATTATGGGTCGTACACCATCACCAAGGTTGTGGGTGACAATAATTTTGAGCTCAACATTCCCCCTTTCCTTGGCCTGCACCCAGTCTTCAACGTGGCTCTCCTTCAACCATATTTCCCACCATTATTGGACACCTCATAGATAGCAGAGCAGATGATGCCAACAGAGCTCAACCCTAAATGATTGCAATAGGAATCAAGTTATCATATTGCAGACACACATATCAAGGGCACTCGACAGCAAAGGATCCAGCTTTATCGAGTCGTCAAAGAAGGGCAACTCCTGCACCAAGACAAGTGGCTCACCCGAGGCCAAATTCAGCAAAAATTTCCTCATCTGACCGGGGAACTCAATGCAATGGATACCATTTCTTCCTAAGGATGGAGGATTGATCTAGGTGGATATCAGTGGCCATGCACCTTTTCCAACTTGCTCTAAACTGTTTTCTGACAATTTTGGCAATTTACTATTTTTAGCAGTTTTTAACTTCTAGGGCCATTTTGAGGGCCTAAATAAAGGTTTTTCAGGATCAATATTCTAAATGAAACCCAAAGGCTCTAATTGAGCCCCCAAAATGAATTTCCTCGACGATACCTTTCCAACGGTTTATCGTGTGCCTAAAATGGAGATCGTATGAAAAAGTTACGACCCGAGGAAGTTGATGTACTAACTTACCCAAACAGGGCCCACATGACTTTTGGCGCTTCATCTCCTAGGGTCAGGTTTTTGGATGTCTAGGGTTTTTTACATTCCTGTTTATTTTCAAAAGGCCTTGAGAGCCTCATTGTAATCATATTCTTGCGAATGAGCGTAGTTGTCACATCTCTTCTCATAGATAAGTTGGCACCATTCCAACAAGCTTGTTTTCCGCTGCATTTTACAGTTTCAGCTTATTTCTTTATTGAATAGAAAACAAGTTTTACTGTATCTCTGTTATTCTTTGTTAAGCATATTTTAATAATCTGTATTCATTTCATTATGCTCATAAAATCTGGATTAGTGGTATCAAAGCGGTCTGCTCCTTGTCGTCTTAATGCATGTCCCCAACGAGGTCAGGGTACAAAGAATTGGGTCTTGAGCTTGTTTCTCTTGAGGAAAAAAGATCTTGCACGCCCAAGCGACCTCTCATAGCAGGAGAAAATAAATATGACAAGACAGGGTATCCTTTCAAAATGTTTCTTGAGGAAGCCCTCATGCAACAAAGGAACGAGATGATGGATAGTTTCACGCAAATCCTTCAGCGGCTACCAACAGGCGACGCATCTTCCTCAAGTGGAGGTATCAGCCCCTTCAAGGTACAAATCAACTTCGATATTCCTTTATTTAAAGGTCATATAGACACAGATGTTGTAGATAAGTGGTTGAATCTACTAGAAGGGTATTTTTATTTCCGTAACTTTTCGAATAGAGAAAATATTACTTTTTCACTCCTCAAAGTCGTTCCCCATGTTAAAGATTGGTGGGAAACTTTCTGTGAGCAAAAGGAAATAGAGGAACCCTCATTATTTACAATCGTGGCCACCTAGGAATCCTTCAGGGATGTTATTAAGGAACAATACTACCCTGTAGGAAGTTATGACGACTTGTATACCAAATGGACGACAATGTGACAAGAAAGAGACCAAGCAGTGCCAGATTTCACAAATATCTTTCATACCTTGTGCACCAATCTGGGTATCAAATATTCGGAGCGACATCTGGTGCTCAAGTATTGCGGTGCTCTGCATAGATACATCCAGACCAAAATGGAATTTTTGGACATCTCTTCCTTGGGAGAGGCCTATCGATATGCCATCAAAATCAAGCAAAATCTCAAACAAAAGACGTGGCAATTTGGGCCTGGGAACCCCTCACAACAAAATCCAAGAAGAGGCAGCCCCATCCCACATAAAAAAGGACAGAGAAAATATGGATAGTATCAGGACAACCAGTCTAAGACACAAGCAAAGAAGGACACCGAAAAGACAAAGAAAGATATCGGGAAGTGGTGTGACTTCCATAAGATCCCTTGGCATACACTGTTGACTATCACTCAAACCAGTCGTTGGTGGACGAAGTGAAAGCCTCTGAATCAGATGCAGGTTCTGAATCTGAGTCAAAACTAGAAAGGGGAAGACGTATCATTGACGTGGAACCCAGTGCCACCGTTTCTACCACCAAGCTCCATCCTGGTGAACCAGATGAGCTAGAAGAAGGAGAGCGCCTATTCCATTCACAGATGTGGGTAAAAGGCACCTCGTTGCACTTCATCGTTGATAGCGATATCCAAAAGAAACTCATCCCAATAGACGTCATCAAGTGACTGGCCCTGCCAACAACGCTACACCCACAACCCTACACCATTGGATGGCTCTACCAAGCAAGGGATCTCCACATCTTCCAACAGTGTCGGTTGTCGTACGACATCAATCCCTTCAAAGACCAGGTATTGTGCGATGTTACTCCTCTCAAAGTTTGTAATGTTATTTTGGGCCAACCTTTTTTATGGAAATGTCATGTTGTATATGAGTCTAGGCCTCATAGTGTTATTATTACTTTGAATAGGAAATTCATGATACCCAAGGCAGTCCCTCCTGGTGTTATTTCGTTGATCTCTGCCAAGCAATGCAGGAAGGTCATCTCTCAGACTGGGAAATTTGTCTTCTTCGTGATTCACTCTCAGAGTGAGCGAAATATTGCAGCCACATCCAAGGCCTCTGCGACTGATATCTCCACACAATAGAAGCAAGTGGATTGTTATTGGATAAATCCGTAGGTGTGGACACTAACCGATCTCCCTAGATCCACCTGGATCTAGAACAAAGCAAGACAGAACATGACTCTTTCCCTAGATTTTGATCATTGAATTAACTAGGAGGCAAGAACAAATAACATACCTTATTATCGCTTCCTATGGTCTTTGTTGCTCCCGCTTCGCTCCAGTGCTCTTATGTAGCCAAGACCAAGACAACACAAACCAGCCAAAGTGAAGATAGAGACTTCGTGGAACTCATAAAAGAGGAGAGAATTGATTCAAAAGATATGCTCATCAGCTTTGATGTAGTGTCACTTTTTACCAAGATCCCACTGAATGAGGCCATTCAAGTCATAAAGGAGGTAGCAGACCCGCAAACAGCCAGACTAGCAGAAGTGTGTCTTAAATCAACATTATTCAGCTTCCAAGGAGAGTTTTTCGAACAAACAAGCGGAGTAGCCATGGGATCCCCTTTATCCCCAATTGTAGCCAACCTCTACATGGAAAAATTTGAGAAAAATGCCCTTGAAACATACCCCCTCAAACCATCCAGATGGAA
>ML781118.1:272038-284710 GCA_009831015.1 Picea engelmannii | reverse complement strand
TATAACTTAAACCAAGTGCTTAACCAAAATAAACTAAATAGGTTATCCTTAATATTAATACAATCCTTTGTTATTAAGAGAAAACACTAATAAACCCACTACAATTAAACTAACAATACTTAATAATTAATTAATTAAAAGTATAACCTAATTAACTAAACCCTAAATAACAAATTAATAACTAAAGGGTAACCACTACTATTAAATAACTAAGAAAGAGTAAAACCTAACAAATTAACCAAAACCCTAAACAATTAAATATAATTCCATTAATCACATTAATATTAATTATTCTTTCTGATAATAAAGACAGACGACTTTATTAAAATAACTTTCAATTGTCCGGCATTTATAGTATTAATTGGTGACGATCAGCTAGCTCTAACTTGACGATTAGTCCTGATGATGAATCCTGATTCGGATTCGAAACGTCGACGACGAAATGATACAAACTGTGTATTATCCGATGAACACTTGTGAAACTCCTCACCACAGAAACTTGAAAACAGCAATAGCACAATCTATTCAACAGTCAATCTATGTATATAATCAAGGAATTATACAATAAAGTGGAAATAGATTTATGGGAAAGGGACATGCTACTATATCATATTAATGGAAAGTAAAGATTACAACCTGAGACTTGATGTCACAAACTTCCTTTCGATGGCCCTTGGCTTCGACACACACACTTGCCCAATCCTTGCATGAAGAAGATCAAATCCTCTTGATAGACCTGCTAGAGTCTTCAAGATGTTGTTCAATGTTGAGTCCTTCACACAAATCTTTCACCAATTCTCCAATGAATCTTGCTTAACCTTTTCCATGAAAATTCCCTCAATATATAGGAGAGAATGAATTAGTTACTTGGATAAGAATGATCCCAAAATATCAGGGAATCCAGTACTAGGATAACCATTCAAATGCCAACCCATCCTTCTAGAAGATTCCCTTCTAGAAGCATCGAGAGTTCATCTTTTTCCTTTCTTTAGAAAGAGTTCGCACCCTAGCAGTTCAACACGGTGTGAACTTCTCGCACCCTAGATTAAGGCAGCCTACGAGAATCAGGCATTCTCGCAGGCAAATATACTAGCAGCCTACGAACCTTCTTCAAAAGTGAGTTTTCTGGGAAGAGATGAAAGTAACTTTTCTCAGGAAAAAGTTCTTATGAAGAGCCTGAGTACACCATCATCAATACATCATCATGACGACCAAAATCATGGGTAACAGAATGCCCCCCAAAGTATGAGGTTGGAACCAGTGACAGCCGAAAGACTTTGTAAGTTGCATGTGTGTGTCGGAAACCAAGAGCACACCTAATCGGAAACCTGCGAACAACCAAGAATCTGCAAAATATCATATATACCAATTCTGAGGTAGGCATTCCCATACTCAGATCACAGACTGATGACATTATAGACATGGGTCATGGCCACCAATCATACACTGTGGATCCATGTCGTCAAAATATAGCATAGCCACCTGGAATACACTGTGGATCTATGCGAAAAATTTTAAATTAAGACGACATAGCCACGAGACATACATAGTGGATCTATGTGTTGCAAATTATACATACTCCATCGCAACCTGGATCACAAAGATGATATCCAGGGTCTTCAATCTCGTCGCCCAAAGTACGAATCTAGCCATGTGATTACATGTGTTGAAGTCGAACATGGCAGAAACCACTTGATTACCAGTCATTATTGAAACCGTTAACAAGTGTGAGGGAAATCACCATTGATGTCAATGACTCCCAAGGTACTCTAGTACAATCCATCGAGTGCGAATAAATGAGTTGAAGTCGAACATCCGATGGAATCTTTCGATCAGGGTTCATTGATGTGAACCCACTATCGAAAGCGAGGAAACCTGCCATTGAGGCATGCAAGCTCCAAGGTACCAAATAATTTCTAAGTCTTGATTCTGGATAATGAGCTGAAGTCGACGGAACAAAAATTGTCACAGGAGGGCCTTGATGTATCCCCCATCAATGACACGAAATGAGTAATAGATTTTGAAGGTGAGGTGAATTGGACTGGACACAGGGAAGGCCGACACGGAGAGAATGGATAACTGCAGATGGCTAACTCAAAATAGGTTTCAGATGGACTTCTCTTGAACATATGAACGACATGACCAATGATTTGGCAGCATTGACTCAAAGACGACATAGGGAATGACCTTGTAATAAATCGTATGAGAGACAAATGGATTTCCCAAATGGGCTTCAAATGTGATGAATAGGGGGTGTCATGTTCAAGAGAGACACTTACTGCCAATCAATATGAAGATGAAAACATATCCCTTTCCCAAATTTTCCCCCACCATTTCTGGCGAGTACCTCTTTATTTTTACGCAAGCTTGAGGAGGATACATATGCTTGTTGATGTAAGCTCATCCTTTGGACGAGTCCCTCAGAGCATTTTTAATGAACCCTTAGAAGGAGTAGTTTGGTCCCATCATGAGTCTGGCAATGTTTGTTTAACGAGTCCAGAGCTAGAAAACTCGAAGGTTTTTCATGATTATAGAGTTTGGAAAAACACTTAAAAGAGAACTCTCTCAGTTCCTTTTTCGTAAAACAGTTTGGACGAGACCGAAAAAGATATAAATTATCGCTCACCAAACGCTTACTTCAAATACTTTATCGAGCGTGAAAATAGCAAGGTCAATCGGCGATCTTTTCATGTTTAGAGAGTCTGAAAAGAGCTTAAAGAGAACTCCAGGGGGGTTCCTTTTTCGTATAACCTTGTTGAACCCGAAAAAGTGATAAAAGTATGCTCGATCACGTTCTCATGTATTTACGAGCGCAAGAATGGACAAATACCACGCTCGAGGTTTTTATATAAAAACCATAAAAAAAAATCAAAAACACGTGATGACAAAGAAAAATATGTCCATATCCCTACATTTGACCATCAAAATCATCACGCCTGTAAAAGTTTCACTCAAAATGACATTAGGGATTAGGGTTTAATAAATAAATAATCATAAAAAACCAAATGACATAGTAAAAGTAAATAAAAAGGAGTAAATACTCTTTTTACCACATCATTTTTACCTTTCCACTATTTGAGCTCCAAAAAACCCCTCTTTTAGCCTCAGAAATCGATGTTAGACTACGGGAGCTACGAACGTCCATTCAGTGAGCCGTCAGCGACAGTAAGGTAGGCTCTTTATCCTTAACATTTTCATGGTTTAAATTTGTAATTTCATTGGTTAAAAAGTCATTTTTAAGTTGATTTATGGAGCCCTACTTGCACGCTGCCATTCTCATAGGTAGGCCATATGGGACCTGTGAGAATGAGGCATTCTCGCAGGTGAGCCTAAGGCCACCTACGAGGTTCTCGCACTGTGCACACAGGGCACCTGTGAGAACCACAAAGCTCAAAAAAGTTTTTAAAATGTAGCCAATGAAAAAGAATGAACTCATGGAAAAAGTTACTAATCTTCTTAATGTGTCTCTTATGCAGATAATTAGCCAACAAAATGGTGCTTGAATGGCGCAAAAGGGAACATGAAGAAGATAATTCAATGGCCAAAAATTATCCACCTACTATAGCTTCTTTGAGAGACTGTGGGATCTTGAAGTACTTTTGCATCCCGGGCATGAGGGCCCAAGTCAGACTATTAGAGTACCTGGTGCGCATGTGGGACCCTGATCAATAGGTATTTCAGGTGGGGGTCCATACACTGTCCTTAGACATTGAGGACATTTACTTTTTGACCGGATTGTCCCGGTGGGGTTACTATGTGAGCCTAACCGGTAGTAGAGGTGGTGGGCTACAGATGAGTGAGTATTGTCGTATACACTGCGTTCCTGAGGCTGAGAGAAAGAAAGGAAAAGTAGCTATCTGGGGGGTACGAGATTTGACCCTCCGTACTATCCTATTCACCATAGCTTGAATGGTTGGGAGTTCTACTCCTCATATGGCATTATAGAGTTATTTCCAGTATGTTATTGAGTGTACTGAGCCTCGAGTGTTCAACTGGGCAGATGTTGTGCTTCGCAGTATAAAAAAGCAGTTGACCAAATGCAGACGCGGCAACCTGAAGCAATTCGGGTATGGATCTTTGTTGGTGTCCTTCCTCGAGAGGGTCCCATTACTGAGGTTGCAGGTTGAGTGGAATATACCAGGTCCCATGGATCCAAGGATGTTGAGATGGTGTCGGCTTATGGCCAGGCACGTAGCAGGACCGATCATCAAGTATGATGATACTTTCTTTGACTGGCTTCAACCACAGTTGTTGATGGTTGATGACTATGCTTATGTCGGCTTGGATTTCTGACGAGATTCGGATTTAGCACTGCCAGAGGATGCTCAGTCGGGGGACCTTGGTAAGAAGTGCACACATTTTCTCTTTTTAAATGTTTTTGAATTTTTATCATATTCAAATTTTTTTGTTTTATATGTTCGTCCAAAGACTAATACAAAATCGTTTGTTGATAACACAGATGTTGGACCTTACAGACCTCCTGGCACTTCTCCCATTCAGTGGCGAGGAGAGGTAGCAGCAGCACCATAGTATGCTGAGGATTATCAAGTGGTGGAACAGAATCTAGAGGGCCTGACTGCAGACATTCCAGACATGACTCTGGAAGAGGTTCCATGACGCGATCAGCGTCATACTGTAGGAGTATCAGCATCCATGAGTCGACTGCTCCATAGGGTTGCTCGAACATTCATATGTTACCATGAACGTCATCCATGACGTCACTTTGTAGAAGCTATGAGATTCATATTTTGACATTTTGGTCTTCGGACAAACTTTTGTAAAAAAAAACTCTTTTGATCGTTATATATACAGACGACTTCTACCGATTTACCTTGTATTGTGTGAATATTGATGTGATTGATTTATAAATGATTCAAATGTCTTTCCAATACATAATTAGCCGATGCATCTGTTAATGTATTTAGACATCTAGGAATATGTTGATATTCAATGTGATAAAAATAATGTTCCAAGAGGTGAATTTGCAAATACACCCATAAAAAAGTAGGACTTCGAATAGAGTAGATATTACTTAACTGTAGTACTACAAGCTGCGATTCAAGTCACACAACCAAATGATGAATTCCAAGCGAGATAGCATCAACCAATAATTCAATAACGGTGTTATACTTTGCAATGTTGTTGGTTGCACGGCCGAGGCACACACCTCGTAAAGAGACAAGTTCGTTTGTAGGGGCATAAATTTCCCACACAGCAGAAGCAAGGTTCTAAGTACTATGGCTAGTGCCATCAGCGAAGCCAATATAAGGTAGCAAAGACTCTGACATCTGGAAATCAAACACAACATCACATAAGGGCAGAGACCAGATAACGAAAAAAGCAAACTATAGTAACACACAAGAAGTATGATACATTAAAATACAAGTACTTGTGCACAGATGATTTATGCATAGTACTTCTTCAAGTACAACCAATTTCTGGGTTCACTCAAAGGGATACCATCATAATTTACCAACTCATATGCTCCTTTTTCCAAAACTCGGCGAACGATATAAGGACCTCGCCACATGGGTTCGAATTTCCCAGCTCCTAACACATCTCGATCCTGTTCATAGAGAAGAACAAGATCACCTTCGAAGAAAACGTGAGGCTTGACATGCTTGTCATATTGGGCCTTGAAACATTTCTTCTGGGCTTCTATTACTAGGATGGTATCACGTCGAGTTTCATCTAATCGCATTAGATACAATAGACGTTCTTCTTCAGCAGAAGTGTTGGGTAGGAGCTCAGCAGCTAGTTTTAAAGAAGGTATCTCGCATTCGATAGGGAGAATGGCTTCCACACCATAGACTAACCGAAAAGGTGTAAACCCAGTAGCAGACTTAACAGATGTCCGGTACGCCCACAATGCCAAAAACAACATTGTGTGCCAACTTGTTTTATGAATCCCTATCATTCGTCAAAGCATAGTTATGAGAACTTTGTTGATTGCTTCGACCTGGCCATTGGCTTGTGGATAATAGGGCGTTGAGTTATCATGACGAAGACCCAACTTCTCAGTAAGTTCTGACATCATAAAATTCCTAAAGTGGATACCGTGATCAGTGACGATAGCTTGGGGAACACCAAAACAAGCTATGACGTGATTAAAAAGAAACAATGATGTAGTCTTTCCAGTGTTGTCAAATGTCGGCATCGCCTCGGCCCATTTCGTAAAGTAATCAACGGCTACAATGATGTAACCATGCCCCTCGGGCAAGTGAGGGTGACATGTCATGAAATCGATGCCCCATTTTGCAAAGGGACCAACGGATACCATAGGATGAAGAGGAGTAGGATGGGACCAAATTTTCTGATTATAGGTCTCGCAGGCATGGCATTTGTGAAGGGAAATAATGTAGTCGTTAAACAAAGAAGGCTAAAAATACCCTGTGCATAAGATCTTCTGGGCAGTAGCATACCCAGACATATGACCACCACATGCTCCGGAATGGTAGTCATTTAGAGCTTTCTCGGCTTCGTCGAATGTTAAACAACGTCGAAAAACAGAGTCAATCCCCCGACGATAAAGAGTATCCCCGAGGATAATGTATTGACGAGATTGATAACGTATTCGACGTCATTCAATACTGGACAAAGTAGGCCAGAAAGTCTGGGTTTGGAGATATATAATGATATCCCCATACCAAATATCATCAGTGCTAATAAGGAAAAGAGATTCATCGGGTAATGAATAAACTGCTACATTTTCCATTGCAAAATGAGGAAAATCGCATATCAACTCAGCAAAACTAAAGACTTCTTAGACTTGGCGCAATCGAATTCCAAGTCAAACTCCTGGAGTATCACAATCCATTTAGATTATTTTCCCCCTAGCAATTGACGTGTCAAAATATGTTGCATAGGGTTGCAATGAGAAATCATTGTAGTCTTGCATGAGAGGATATAGTGCCGGAAGCGTTGGACGGCTTGAACGGCAGCCAAGGCCAGTTTTTTGACATGTTGATACTTTATTTCAGTTGGTGTGAGACTTGGACTCAAGTAGTAAATAACATGTTCGTCATGCACACCATCATCTTGGATGAGAACCATACCAATAGTGTACTCCGAGGCAGCAAGATAAAGGAAATAATCGTGACTATAATCATGGGGAAGAGAAGCGGAGCTCGTGTTAGGGACAAATTCAAAGTTTCAAAAGCATTGTTGGCAATGGTATCCCAGACGAACTCTAAATCTTTCTTTAATAGTCGCATAAAACCACGAGTAATCTCGGCGTAATTAGGGATAAAACGATGAAGAAATTTTGCTTTCCCCTGCAAACTTTGCAACTAGCGAAGTGTAGAAGGAGGAGGGAGATTAAGAATCACCTCAACCTTCAAAGGATCCACCTGGATACCTTGACGCAAAAAAATAAAACCTAGAAGACGGCCATATTCTACATAGAAGACACATTTATGAGGATTTAAACGGATCCAGTAGAACCGACAGCGAACAAAAATGGCTCGGAGGTGAGTGGGGTGATCGACTCTGCGCATAGAATGAGCGGGTAAATCGTCCAAATATGGTTGAATGATGTGCTTGATATCATGAAAAGAATAAGACATAGCGCGTTGAAAAGTTGCGCCCACATTCTTAAAACCGAAAGGAAGTTTCCGATAGGCAAAAGTACCCCAAGGACAAATAAAAGTAGTCTTATGTTGATCCTCAGGAGCAATGTTAATTTGATTATAGCCGGAGAAACCATCCATGAGAGAGAAGATTTCACTTCCGGCGCAATCATCGACAATCTAATCGACGAAGGGGGTAGGAAAGTTGTCTTTGGGACAAGCTTTGTTAATATCCCTATAATCAACGCATACACGAATGGTGCCTCCTTTTTTGTAAATCGGGACAGGATTGGAAACCCAGTCTGTAAGAGCCACCAGATAAATAAAGCTGGCTTTCAAAAGTTTCTCAACTTCGAGCTTGATAGCAGCCGCTTTACGTGGGTGAACTGGATGAAGGCGTTGCCAGATGAGTTTAGCGCCGGGGTATGTCTTTATCTCATGTAAAAAAATTGCAAGGTCGATACCTGGCATCTCTTCGTAGCTCCAGGCGAAGATGTCACGAAATTCTTTGAAAAGGGATGTATAGGTGACTATTTCGTCCGATGAACACGAAGCTCCAATATGGACATGTTCGACGATTCCAGGTTTAATGGATATGTCAATGGGAATCGTGGGCGAGATATTACTTAAGTTCCCTTCAGCAAACACATCGTGTGTACTTGCGGGAACCGTCGAGATGACAACAACGGTCGACAGAGTCGAAATCCGTTGGCATTTCTCAAGAGTATGTTGCTCCAGAAAAAGGATGGAACGATGATGCCCATCATCCCAAGGGGTGTCCTCCATGATGGACATGATCATCTCGTCAGTGGGAAAAATAACATGAAAAGGATCGGGAGACAACTCATCAAGAGAGGGAGTAGAAGGTGTCACCGATCGAATCGCTTGATAAGCAGATTCAACCGGACTTAACGGCATTGCGTCACCGAAACGAAGATGATCTCTAGGGTCAAGGACAATCCAAGGGTCCTATGACGCAGGAAGTTCGTGAGGCACGGTGGAGATCATGTAGATAGAAGCAACTGACGAGCGTGGAACATCGGGCGGTGTAATGGGGAAAGTACCCATTAACGAGGATTCCTTTAAAAGGCCTACACCGACGTTCTCATAACCCGGTGGGGTTTTAGCAATAAATGGTACGTTGCCAGTACGGGTATCAGAATTGAAGAAGGCAAGTTGGTCAATGGTAACAACCTTTCCTTGATGAGGGAAGCGTACTACACGGAAAAGTGTTGACACAATGGCGCGCATGGAATCGATCCAGCTGCGGCCAAGCAAAAGATTATAATCAAGGGGAGTGTCAAAGACTTCCACTTCAACTTGGACCGTTTTACCTTCTAACGTGATGGGCAACGAAGGAAGAACACCGTAGGGATTAAAACCAGAGCCATTGAAGGCTTTAAGAGTGTTTTTTGATTCATTCAAGGGAGGAGAGCCTATGGCTTTCCAACAAGCAAAAGACATTACACACATCAAGGCACCCTCGTCAATAACAGTTTGGAAAATGTTATTGTCAGAGACAACAACTTGTATCTGGAATGCAAGTTGAGGGGGTAACTATGGAATGTTATCTTCCAATTCAAAGGCTATTAAGTTCGTATATGTTGGGTCAATTCCATCGATAGCTTTCAACAGTGTCTTCCGTTGTGTAGGACAAGTTTGAAGGACTTCAAGGACTGACATCGTAGAAGGTGCTTGAGCCAGATCTTCAACAATGCTATAGTTCTGGGTTGCACGAGCATGATGATTGAAAGCTGATTTCCAAACGACGCCCTTAGGGGGGGTCGCAGAACTGTGTCGAGGCTCGGTCGTTCGAGATGAAGAGGACCATTTGTAGGTGGAGTTGTGGGAGATGATTGTACCAAAGAAGGGGGTAAATCGTCAACCTTCTCCTTAGATGGATAATAATCTTTGGCTCGAGTCGTGAGTGCAATGTTGTTCTTCTTATAATCACCAGTACACATCAAAACATAAGAAGTGGTAGAAGATGAGGGTTGGTCATGGATGACCAACTGAGCCTGTTGTTGAGACGGGAAGGGTTGGGACAAGACAGTCGGTGCAGGTGGTTTCGCGGCTCCCTGAAGGAACTTAGTGACCTCGGCACATCGTGGACAATCCTTCGTGTAGTGATCATCACCACAGATAAGGCAAGGGTATTGGGGTTTGCGCTTATCCCGGTCATCAACAGGAGTAGTTTTAGGTTGCTCTGCTTGAGTATTATTTTTTCCCTCCTTAGTCTTGCCTCTCCCCTTTTTAGATTTGTTTTTATCGGCTGGGGTAGATTGGACAACATTTACCTCAGAATTTTTGTCGGTGGGAGTGGCAGGAGACAGAGCATTTTGAACATTAGAAGAAGCAGATTTAGGGTTTGTTCTTGAAGCGGCATGTGATTGAGCTTGGGCAGTACCAATCACACTGTCAGCTGCATGCGAGGCAGCTGGAGTAGTTGAAGTGTTGGAAGCATTAGGACGAGGTAATTCAGGTAATAAATCGTAAAGGGTTCCCGTTTGTGAATAAACGAGGTCAATATATTGAGCACGACTTATATCCTGCTCTTCCGTGACAACGCCACCCATGGAAATTTCCTTACCAATTTCGTTCACAAATGATTTGGTAAACCATTATGCCAGTAACTGATCGGGGAGCTCAAGTTTAATGAGAGGTCGTCTCCTTCACCACTCATGGATGTGATCAGATATATGAGTGCCTTTAGTCTATTTAAAAGAAGTCAATATCTCGGTTCCCATATCAAAACGTATCGGTAACTGGTAATGCGTAAGGAAATCCATATCTAGGGTGTTGAAATCAGAGAAGAAACCTGGTGGCAATTCAATATACCACTTCGCAGCAGAACTAGTAAGGGTTCATTGAAAAAGACGTAAACGAATAGATTCATCCATCAACGAGTTGGATGAACACCATAGGTGAAAAGTCATCATGTGATTATTTGGGTCCTCTCCCACTTTGTCGTCGAATTTAGGAATATCTGAGGGAAGCTTGGCTGGTATAACATGCCATTGGGGAGAGTGACGAATAGGATCATTTAAAATCCTTGACAAATCCAGAAGATCCAAAGTGGCGAGAAATGGTAACTGTTGATTCACCTGTGGGTACTGGTGGCTTTGGGGAGGAAGCCATGTCAGCAAACCAGTAGGACCATAAGCAGTCTGCATATAATGTGAAGATCCAGGAATATTCAGTGGTGGTTGAACAGGATAGTAGCTCATCGGATTATACCACAAAATAGAGGCTTGATTTTGAGCATTCGACCCCCAAATGGGATTAAACGAACCTAGATACGGTTGGCCCATGCTAGGGGGTGTTATGGATGCAGCTGGAAACTGCTGGCCCCCAGTCGATTGAGAAGGATTTTGTATCGGGTGATTCCAATACTGGGCCAAGGATAGAGGTATGTTTTTCCCATAAGGTGGGGTTGCCCCTCCCATTGAAGGTGGTGTACCGGTTGAGGGCAATGTTCCAATTGGCATTTTCCAACTGAGAGGGGGTTGAGTTATACTACCTTGATGAGATTGTCCACCAACCGGAAGCTGATAAGATGGAGTGAATGACGGAATAGAACCACTAGGATTAGGATTGCCAGTAGAAGATGAAGAAGGTCCTCCAAAAGGAAATTGAGGGAGTGTTGGAACAAAACCGGGAAGAAAGTGCCCAGAAGAAGAAGGACCACTAGGAGAGTCGGATAGAGTTTGTGTGGGAGTAGGAATGGTAGCATTCAACACACGGTATCCAGGTGGCAGTGTCGGATTGATGCTGGGCATTCGCGGTGTGTTGATGGGAGTAAGACTAACTGCAGGAAATCCAGTTGGAACACTCGTAGTAGCTGCAAGATGGGCCATTTCAACAGAGACAGTAAAGTGATAAGCAGTAGTCAATAGTACTGTCTCGAGATTAGAGATTTCAAAAATCATAGGAGGATTAATTTCATAAATCACAGGTGAACCTGGACCAAAAAGGTCGTGTCAAAAAACACCTGTAGACCAAAAAGGATCTTGGCCTTCTATACCGGGAAAGGGTCTAGTCGGAGATCCGAAATACACAACAATTAAGTCTCTGAAAGAGTCTGCTCGCATAAAACGTCTCTCAAAATCAGGGTTAAGTCGAAAGTCCTCTCGAGTATTTGTAATTTGAAAACGTTCTAGAGAGTCATTGTGTTCTACTTGTGGTGTGGTGACGACTGGGACTTCACTCTGCCGAGGAGAGCCTCCAGGTATGCTTGTGGGCAAGGATTGTGAACCTTCCAGATGCTCTAGAGATAAACCTTGCATTCTACGTGAACGACATGGAGGAGCTATTGTAAACGAGTGACAAACTTCGTGAAGAAAATCCTATAGTCAATCTTCGAGAAACAAACAACACGCGCTAGTAAATAAAATCTAGAAAGCAACACCAAGCAAACAATACCTTCTAATTTTGAAGCCACTAATTGGTGATGAAATCCAACGTCGCAACAACAAGATGAGAAGGGGCTAGGCTAGGGTGAAAAATTTACGCTGACGACCTGCTTAACGGACTTACACCCTGGTGCAAGCTCCCACACATAATCGTGGGTATACCCTCCAAGGAGCCCGAGTGAGTTTGGTCAACGTCAATTCCAGGTACCATGAAGACTTTCCCCTCCACAGTCACCTCGGGTAAGAACCTAGAAAGATAGGCCACTAAGGTCACCACCAACAACAATAAATCCTAGGGGAACAGTCGACAGTCTGATCCACATGCAAGGGCAAGGTATCTAGCCTGGAATCAACTCAAAAGGCTTCCACTCATCCTTGTGGGTATACCTCTGAGTGATCCCCATAATACATGCAATCTCTACACTGATATCAACAAAGAAGGGTGAGTAACTCTGCCAATATCAATGCGACCTAGTGTTTGACCCTTGTGTGAGAAGGGCTTCCCAGGACAAGATGTTGCAAATGGAATTTAACACTCTCTAACACAAAATGTTATTGTGTGTTTTGTGCTTTTGGAGAGTGTATCTCTCTTCCTACTCCAAAGCGCTAGCCTAGCTAAATGTTGGTGTAATAGAGCCCTAGAAAAGAGTTACTAGATAAATTTTATGATTACGCAGTGTTATTAAGAGTTG
>ML781118.1:210514-271556 GCA_009831015.1 Picea engelmannii | reverse complement strand
TTTTTGAAAGAAAAACTTTTTGTTCACTTTTCAAAAAGGACCCACACTATGACAGCGAGAGTACAGAAAATCAAAAACCAAATGAACAAGCAATGATAAACACCCAATCCACTCTTTCAACGAAAACAAAAATAAAGAGCAAACCAATTTAGTCTTTTCGAATGCAAAAGAAAATGATCTTTCAAACCAATAAGAAAATGACAAAAAGCCAAGCACTCAACTTTCAACCAATCACTAGTTCTTAACTAATCAAACACACTCAAATTCTGAAATCAGAGAGAATGGTTTTGCCAAGAAAAGTCAAGAAACGAAAGTCAAGCCAAAAATGACAAGAAAAGCCTTGAAATCCTAAGACTCTTCATGCATGCAAACGAAGACAAGAAGAACATCAATCAATGGTCCAAGAAACTCTTATGAGGCAATCAAACTGATCTGGGCAGTTAAAAATGCCAAAACTCAAATCCAAAAATTTGAACAAATGAGTTCGCAAGCAGACAATATTACACAGTGCGAGAATCACTGATTCTCGTAGGTGACCCTTGAGCAGGGTGAGAGAACCTCGCACTGAAACCTAAAGGCAGAGTGCGAACTCTACCTATTCTCACAGGCTGCAATGAAGTATAGTGCGAGAATGTCTAAACATAATCAAAATTTTGGAAAATGAAGCAAAATTGAAAAAGGCCTCTGGACCCAGAGGGTCTATCAGGATATCTTGAAGACTCAGAGATTGATAGGACAGGAAAAAAGTGAAACCAAAGGAAATGGCCACAGAAAAACACCAAAAGCCACAAAGAAAATGGGATTGTTCCCCAGTGGAGTCGCCAATTTTGTTATTGGATAAATCTGTAGGTGCGGACACTAACCGATCTCCCTAGATCCACCTGGATCTAGAACAAAGCAAGACAGAACATGACTCTTTCCCTAGATTTTGATCATTGAATTAACTAGGAGGCAAGAACAAATAACATATCTTGTTATTGCTTCCAATGGTCTTTGTTGCTCCCGCTTCACTCTAGTGCTCTCATGCAGCCAAGACCAAGACAACACAAACCAACCAAAGTGAAGATAGCACAATATATTCAACAGTCAATCTATGTATATGATCAAGGAATTATACAATAAAGTGGAAATAGCTTTATGGGAAAGGGACATGCTACTATATCATATTAATGGAAAGTAAAGATTACAACCTGAGCCTTGATGTCACAAACTTCTTTTCGATGGCCCTTGGCTCTGACACACACACTTTCCCAATCCTTGCATGAAGAAGATCAAATCCTCTTGATAGACCTGCTAGAGTCTTCAAGTTGTTGTTCAATGTTGAGTCCTTCACACAATTCTTTCACCAATTCTCTAATGAATCTTGCTTAACCTTTTCCATGAGAATTCCCTCAATATATAGGAGAGAATGAATTAGTTACTTGGATAATAATGATCCCAAAATATCAGGGAATCCAGTACTAGGATAACCATTAGAATGCCAACCCATCCTTCTAGAAGATTCCCTTCTAGAAGCATTGAGAATTCATCTTTTTCCTTGCTTTAGAAAGAGTTCGCACCCTAGCAGTTCAACACAGTGCGAACTTCTCGCACCCTGGCTTAAGACAGCCTATGAGAATCAGGCATTCTCGCAGGCAAATATACTAGCAGCCTGCGAACCTTCTTCAAAAGTGAGTTTTCTGGGAAGAGATGAAAGTAACTTTTCTCAGGAGAAAGTTCTTATGAAGAGCCTGAGTACACCATCATCAATACCTCATCATGACGACCAAAATCATGGGTAACATGGATAAGGTCGTGGAAGAATACTTAGATATCTTCTCTTCTCCTACCGGGGTACCTCTGCATTGTCAGGTCAAGCATCCCATTGATCTAACCCCAGGCGCACCGCTACCCAATGGGTCAGTCTACCATCGCTCTCTATTAGAAAACGAGGAGATCAATATGCAAATCCAAGAAATTCTCCATAAGGGGCACATACGACCCAGCTCATCGCCTTGTGGGAGCCCTATGGTGTTGGTGCAGAAGAAAGACGAGACATGGCGACTCTGCATTGATTATCGAGCCCTGAATAAAATCACAATCTGAATCCGATACCTGATTCCCTGAATCGACGACCTCCTTGATCAGCTCATGGGGGCCAAATACTTCAGTAAGATTGATCTTAATTATGGATACCACTAGGTCCCAATAGAATAGACAGATGTATGGAAGACCGCCTTCAAGTCAAAAGAAGGTATTTTTGAATGGATGGTCATGCCCTTTGGTTTGACAAATACTCCAGCAAATTTTATGAGGATAATGGACGATATCCTATGACCTTTCGCCAATAATTTTTTAGTGGTGTATCTGGATGACATCCTCATATATAGAAATACTTGGGTGGAACACTTGCAGCATATTTTGTAGGTTTTTCACACCCTGCGGCAACACAAACTATATGCAAACTTGAAAAATGCTCCTTCGGCATGGACAGGGTCCATTACTTAGGCTACATCATTGATCGACATGGTGTGCATGTGGATCCAGCCAAGATCCAGGTCATTCGTGACTGGCCGGCCCTAACCACACTCACTGAACTTCGGAGCTTCTTGGGCCTCACCAATTTCTATCGCATGTTCGTGTTGGGATTCTATCATATCGCATGGGCCCTCAGCCAAGTAACCAGGGGTGGCGGTAAGGAAAATTTTGTGTGGGGCATGTCCCAAAAACAAGCCTTCGATGACTTGAAGAAGAATTTGTGTTCATCCCTAGTACTTTCATTACCTAACCTGCAACATCCCTTTGAGATCGAGACAAATGCTTCAAATTGTGTTTTGGGCGTCGCTCTCACTCAACACGACCACCTCGTGGCATATCATAGTGAGACACTATCAGATGTTGTCCGTAAGTACCCTAGTTACGATAAAGAAATGTATTGCATTGTGAAAGCCTGCCGCTAGTGGAGACATTACATTCTTGGGAAGGAGACATTCATCCACAATGATCACAAGCCAATACAGTCCATGCAGACCCAAGGAAAATTGTAGAATGACCACCATCATAAGTGGTCAACATACTTACAGTAGTTCCACCTCAACATCAAGTATAAAACAAAAAGTACCAATCAAGTTCCTTATATCCTCAGCCGACCTCCAATTGTGGCACTCGCTAAAGTGCTAGATTCTTATGACCACGAGACCTCAGTATGGCCCCACCTCTATGAGACAGACCCTGACTTCTCTACCACCTACCAAATGTTGGGCGCCAACTCAGTGGTCACTAATTTCCATCTTCAAGATGGGTTGTTGTGTCGTCTGGTCCATCTCTGCGTTCCATCAAGCAAGCATACGAAGATGATTTGGGAAGCTCACTACAGTCGGGTGGCAAGGCACTTTGGCGTCGAAAATACAATGGCAATGTTGCAGAAACATTTCTACTAGCTGAAACTTTCACAGGATGTCAGCAAGTATATCAGGTCCTGCACCACCTGCACTATTCCCAAACTGACCACTAAGAAACAGGGCCTTACACCCCTCTGCCTACTCCTGGCAGGCCGTGGGAATCCATATCAATGGAATACATGTCGTGCCTCCCGTCCACCAAGAGGGGAAATGACTTTGTTTTTGTGGTTGTTGATCGATTTTCCAAGATGGCGATTCTAGCCACCTACAAGAAGAACATCACCTCAAAATCCATTGCCAAGCTCTTCTTTGAATGAGTATGGATACATTTTGGGATCCCACAAACCATTATCTCAGACCCTGACAGTCAATTCCTCAACACATTATGGTCGAGCCTCTGGTCAGTCCTGGATACCAAGCTCACCAAATCCACTGCCTTCCACCCCTAGAGAGATGGCCAAACTGAGGTCGACAATCGGATGATCGTACATATCCTGTGCATCTAAAATTCAAAAAACCCCCACACATGGGATGAGAGTCTTCCCTATGTCCAACATAGCTAAAATCGAGCCCTACATAGCTCAACTAGCCACATCCCCTTTCAAGTGGGGTTGGGATTCCAACCATTGCACCCCATGGATGTTTCACTACCCCTGGTGACCACCTCGGCTGACTCATCCCCTGCTCCACTAAAAGATGACAAAGCCACCTAGTTCATTGAGCGGATCCAGCACATCCACCAATAGGTTCAGGATATTCTACAGAAGTCTAATGCCAAGTACAAGCAGCACCATGATCAACATCAGGTGCCACATAAGTTTCAGGTGGGAGACAAAGTTTGGTTGCACTTACAGAAAGAATGCCTTACAAGGCCACATTGGAAGCTTCACCCACTCTATTATGGGTCATACACCATCACCAAGGTTGTGGGTGACAATGGTTTTGAGCTCAACATTCCCCCTTTCCTTGGCCTGCACCTAGTCTTCAACATGGCTCTCCTTCTGCCATATTTCCCACCATTATTGGACACCTCAGAGATAGCAGAGAAATTGACACCAACATAGCTCAACCCTGACTACATGCAATAGGAATCTAGTGATCAGAATTTGGACACACAAATCAAGGGCACTCAACAGCAAAGGATCTAGCTTTATCGAGTCATTAAAGCATGGTGACTCCTACACCAAGGCAAGTGGCTCACCCGAGGCCAAATTCAGCAGAAATTTCCTCATGTAATGGGGGAAATAAACGCAATGGAGACCATTGCTTCCTAATGAGGGAGTATTGTTCCAGGTGGATATTAGTAGCCATCCACCTTTTCCAACTCGCTCAAAATAGTTTTCTAGCAATTTTGGCAATTTACTATTTTTAGTAGTTTTTAACTTTCAGGGCCATTTTGAGGGCCTAATTGAAGGTTTTTCGGGGTAGATATTCTCAATGAAATCCAAAGGATCTAATTGATCCCCAAAAATGAAACTCCTCAACGATACCTTTCCAATGGGATATCATGCGCCTAAAACGGAGATCATATGCAAAAGTTACGACCCCGGGAAGTTGATGTACTAACTTACCCAAACGGGGCCCACACGAATGTTGGCGCTTCCTCTCCTAGGGTTAGGTTTTTGGATGTCTAGGGTTTTTGACATTCCTGTTTATTGTAAAAATTCCTTCAAAGCCTCATTGTAATCATCTTCTTGTGAATGAGTGCAGTCGTCACATCTCTTCTCAGAGATAAGCCGCCACCATTCCAGCAAGCTTGTTTTCCGCTACATTTTACAGCTTCATCTTATTTCCTTATTGAATAGAAAACCAGTTTTATTGTATCTATGTTATTCTATGTTAAGCATCTTTTAATAATCTGTATTCATTTCATTCTTCTCATAAAATCTGGATCACTTTGGAGGTAAATGCAGGTTGTCTAGCATGCAGCTCGCATATGTACGCGGGTTGTCTAGTATGCAGCTAGCGTGTGTACGTGGGTTGTATTTCAGCAGGGTGCGTACATATTCCAAAAGATGGTTTTTTAGGAAGGATCCTCAGCAGTAATTTGGCAAATTGTGTAAGTGGAAAGGCCAATGCCATGTATGCATAGGTAAGGAATTTTCGGACTATAATAGAGAGCTTGTTTTTTTTTTAGCATGATGAATCCAAAGATATTTTATAATATATCTATTGAGAAATTTGTATATAGAACTCTTCTATCTAGGAAATATCGACGAATTCTATTTCCTTGCATCACAATCAACATGTGATATCATAGAGAGTATCAAACTAATCGGTGTGGAGGTTCATAATGAATTTAACAATAAAATCAAATTAAGGATGCCAAAACTCTTTGAAAGTAACATCAATGAAATTTTGACATGGAAATGTAAGGGAAAGGATGCAAATGGTATGGATTGGAAATTTGTCATGAAAAACATGTTTAAGAAAGATCATGTTCTCTAGAAAGTTCTTGGTAATATTAGAAAGAGATCAAGAAAATAAATCGTTTCCTTAGTACTTTCTTTATTATGAAAGACCAAAAGAGCAAGCATGAAAAACATATAACCAAAAGGAACAATTGTTTAAAATTTAGAGACCACCATATTAATAATTAAATTTATAATTATCATATTTTTCTAGTGTGAAATTGATATTAAATTAGTCTCGAAATTTCAAAGGTATATATTGGAATTATTATTCCACCACGTTAATAATGGACCATGGAAAACTGTAGAGCTATAGATTCTAAACTCTAGAATAACGTACGGTATTCTCTCGCCTATTTTAGTTTTTTAAAGTTTGTTTTGGGGTGTTTAATAAGAAAAAAAATTACCTTATTGTATGTTGTAAAAAAAAAAAAAAAAAAAATTGAAATATTTGGATTTGATTCTTTAAATAGATGAATCGACAAATGTTAGTTTATAAGTTAGGTTTGCAAAAATTTGGTGCCAACAATGTGCTTCATTTGAAACCCATTTTTTTTTGTTTATAACTTCATTGTAGTCTTGATTTTTGGCATGAAAAATGCCTCATTGAAACACCCTTACCTCACTCGTAAGTGTTTTGCTAAATGTTTGCTACTTACAAAGTTGGAAGTAGATAGAAGAAATGATGAAAAACTAATTTAGTTCAACACACATTTATATAGATTAAAAATGTATTTCTTTTTACAAGTATTATGAATTTTAGAAAAGTAAAACCATGCAACCAAGTCAACTTTGACCAAACTTTCAAAAATTATAGCTACAAACATAGTTTAGTAAAAAGATTTATTGCTTTGAAATCAAAAAGAAAATTACATGAACCCTCTATTCCCATGTTTCAGTCACTATTCAACAACAAGAATAAATAAAATTGAAGATGATTGTGAACCAAATTTGTGTAAGCATATTGGCCAAAACAAACAGGAAACCATGCTTTTATCACTCTTATCATCATTTCAGAAAGGCAACGACTTAGTTGCCTCACAATGCTTTCACTTGTTATATGTGTATGAACATAATATTCAATCTCTGTTATGAGATTATTCCACATTCTCATGTCAAAATGTTCTCTATGATTTAGATAATAATTATGTATGTCATGAGATTCTTCTAAACTCTTATGTTAAAATATTATTCATAATTTCAAAATTAATTATGTAATATTTTGAATTCTTCTTCAATGATTGGTGTTGGTGGGAGAAGTCGTTGTGATCATCAAGAAGAGTAAAAAATTACATGACTTATGTTGGCAATGAAAGGAAACAAATAATTTAGCAAGTTTATGGGTAATACTCTCACTAGTATACCCTCGAAGCAGGGGAAAGGAAACATTGAAGTGAATTTGGGTGGTTACGTTGTGTAAAGACCATGGGATTTTTCTTGGATGGAAAATGAATACTTCACAAAGTCCATCTTCATCTCACATCTTGAAAAATATTTTCAACGATCTTGTAACTCCAAATTTGAATCGCACGGATGCATGCCCACTTGTAATAATCATAGATATGAGATCGTGAATTTTCCAAAGATAAATGTAAGGGGAAGAATAGGCAACAACAGACAATGAAGGCAGGAGAAGAACCACCCTTTAAAACCTCCTTCAATGCAATCAACCATATGAGAGACGGTGAAAGATCCCATAGAACGAACCTCTTAAGGAACACCTTAGGCATAATTATTATATCTAGATGTACCTACTTGAATGAGATAGGCATTAACTCACATCTATTCATTTTAATTTTACTAAACTATTTATAAATCCTCGGTTAAGAGAGATTTTTTTTCTATTTCTCTACCTTTCAATATTGACGGATTGATTGTGAGTGATTATGTATGTCTCTTTGACATGTTCAACGATTGATAGTTTCTTTAGCAACACTAATTGTATCGATGTGCACCATTCTACTATCCTTGCTTCATTCCTTGGGGATTCTGTAAGAGTATTAAGTTTTTGGTTTTTGCTTATCTAAAATACAATCATTCCTTCATAAACCTTTCAAACACAATTGAAATATTTGAATCATAGAAAACCAAAATCATCAGGTCAAATGAATCATTAGTCTATTAAAGGTGTATAACAACAAACAACTCATTATTCGCCCATAAATGACATCAAAGCCCAATTTTAGGTTTGTTTTGGTTTTTCTCTTAGTTTCATATATCAATCTTGAGCTACATAAGTTGATCAGTTAACACATGTTCAAGTTTACCAATAAGCAACCCCCAAAATTGTGAATGAAAGTAATCAATTGATTTGTTTATTGTTTGTATAGACAACTTCCATATAATCTTAAAGATATTGTAAAAACATTCTGGTGAGATAATAATTGAATATAGCTTGAAGTCAACCCGATTTTTACTACTCTTACTTTGTGTTACATGTATATTTTGTATTGTATTTCTCATTCACCATATGCATTGATTATGTCAATTTTCATAAGAAGTAGGAAGATACGTTAGTGGACTTATTTTTTACAAACCAGATGCATATTTTTACCTCAGAAAAATATGTTATTTTACCTCAAAAAAAATATGTTATTTTGTTTAAATTTCCACTTTAAACTACATTGTATACAAACCTTCTGATTTAGAGGGATATCCATAATAGATATGTCCTTAGTTCTCACTTTTGTATCCTACTATAAATTGCAAAGATGTAAATTGACACACATGCCTGAAATTTTCAAAAATATAAATTCTCACACATGCTATAGAAATTTCAAAAATATAAATTCATGCACATACTGAGGGTTTTAAATTTATAGATGAAAACTATTAGGAAATTCGATATAAGTTACTACATCGGCCAACATATCCATCGATTTAGTTTTCTCCATTGTCCATGGTTATAGTCCAAATATTTTGAAAATTAAATGGAATGGCAGCTTTCAACTAAAAATCGCATCTTGATGTGTCAAATCTTTTCCACCCTAATATAACTAATACATTTTGTTGCTTAATAAATAATATATATCCATTTAATTTCACGTTGTTTTGTTTAATACATTTTGTTGCTTAATTAATTTGTATGATTGTTTTTTTTTAGCTTTCAATATTGATGGATTCATTGTGAATGATTGCATGTCTATCACATGTTCAAGGATTGAAAGTTCCTACCATAAACAATAATTTTATACCTATGCACCTTGCAAAATAAATTCATTATTTCATAAACCTTTCAGCCATAATTCAAATATTCGATTCATAGATAAAATTTGAATCATTAGTTCAAATGACTTATCAATCTATTAAATATTCAAGTAATAGACAAATCATGGTTCTCCTAGAAAATGAGGATTAATTACTGAGGATTATTAAACATTAAAAATCAAAGCTCAAATTTGAGTTAATTATGGTTTGGTATTACTTTAGTATCTCACAAGATTTAGTTGTATAAATTGGATTAGTCCCATCATAGAGCTATGTAAGCCTCATTGTTCTATTCCTTAAAATTATCCTCTCTATCAATGTTGGGTTCATTACAGGTTAATTGTTTTTGTAATTTGTTAATGAAAAATTATGCATTTCATGTTTCAGATCATGGCCTTAAAGAGGAAACCTGCTACATAGATTCAACTTTGCACATTCATATCGTTCTCCCAAATCATCCACTGAAAATGAAGAAAAAGAAATCCATGTCAAAGTCAAACTTGCAACCCAACAATGTGGGATTTTATTCACTCATCGATGATAAGTAACCACCCATTTCCTACATGAGTTGAGTGCAGAGGAAAGTTAAATATGGTGATGAAATTAATTTGGGCATATTAATTGTACTTTGCTTTCTCAGGAATAGGTGTAGGAAAAGGTAATAAAACTTGAAGGCATGTCAGATAGCTTTGTGTTGCGATCGTTCACACTTTCAGACAGACATTTGTTATTTTAGAGGGGATGTGTGAACTCAATCTCAATCTTCCTATGTTCTCTTTTACTCCACCATTGCCATTAGAAATGAATCCATGCCAGATCCTCCATCCTCCTCGTGAATTTGAAGAGATTTGTTGCCTAGGAACACTTCATCACCATAAAACCAACAATCTAAACTAAAACATGATCAACCATATAACATTATGGAGAATAATCCACTAGCAAAAAAAAATGCAAAATTAGAGGCTCTAAGTATCCAAGAATAGTACACCAACCATCGAGAGAATCCTTGCTTCATTTCCTATGTTAGCATGTGAAAGACAAGTGAGCAATACACAAAGCAATGGGAGAATAGTTCACATGATACAATGATAAAACGCATAAACATCAAGAGAGCTAGGAGAGGAGATAATATTCCTCAACCAAGCCTTTTCCTCGAGAGTATGGAAACATTGGCTAAAAAATCTCTCAATTCACATAAAATATAGATTGCATTGCAATAGAAAAATCCCCTAATGCAAGAGTGCAAAGGTTTCCTCTATAGAAAAAACTATGACTCTTGGCCTTCTACCTACTTGACTCTTAGTATTCATGTTTATCTTGGGTTGGGGGGGGGTGGGGTGAATCAGTATAAGATACTTTTTACTTTATTTAACCACTCATCAATCAATCATTAACTGAGAAACAATAATCACATATAAACTCAAATCACAATGCACAGAGTTTAACGTGGAAACCCTTGCGGGAGAAAACCACAAAAACTTATCTTTTATAAATGTATGTAGGCACCAACCTACTGTTAAAAATATTGTAGGCACCAATCTCCTTAGTTGAGCACCAACTCAGCAAGATGTAGGCACCAACCTACTAGAGACATGAATCTCCTCAATTGGGCACCAACTAAATAAGATATGTGTAGACACCAATCCATGATATTCATACACATATTACTTATAACTTCACTTGCATGATTCATTCCAAAAACAAACTTTCAAACCCTAGCAAGCATCATGGCATCGTTCCTAGAATGTAATCACTGACAGAAACATCCATTGAAGGAAACATCCATTCATGACAACGTCCAATAACAACAACATCCACTCACGATAATGTTCACTAATGGAAACATCCGCTCATAGCAACATCACAACCTCATAGCAGTGCATATGGTATCACCACAACCTCACGGTAACATAACAACTGTATAACATACCTTGAGAATAAGAAAGACCCAAAGAAATTCCATTAGATTTCTCTTGCACACCTCTATATCCCAAAGAAACACCCCAACACATTTTGCGCACCTCATACTTGATATCTCTTCCTTGGATGCACTAAAAATGTGAAAATCCATCTTATATTTATAGTATTTTTGTCCCCAAAAATTGGTTGAGCCTACCTCAATTTTTTGGCTGGGTTGTCAGACGAAAAATGCATATCTCCTCATTCTTAGGGAGTTAGAGGGACATCCATATACCGTTGAAAACATCTCAAAACAATATTTCCAACCATGTAACATTTTCTCCCATTTGAGTTAGGTATGTAGGGTAAAAATCCCCTCATATATAAGGCATCCAAATTGACCAAAAATAATACTTTCAATAATCTCCATCTTGCAATCTTTATCTTAGACATTTGTAGGCTTGTAATATTTGTCTTGGACATCTTGGTGGATCCCCATGTCTTTGACGTCAATGACAACAATATCTCCAACAATTCCACCTTCTTGGATTTTGGCCTTTCAATTATACTTGTCCAACCTACTTTACAAACTTTTTTCTTCATTCCAAATAGGATGATGAGGATTCATTTACAAATAAAATATTTGAAATTACAATTTATTCCCCCACCCATGTGAACTTTCACCCTAATTTTATCTTCTAGTGCTGACAATATAACAACAACTTTGGGCACTTGTTTACTTCATACAATACAATTAGCTAGTTGCATATACAGGCCTCCTCTCCTCTTTGTTTCAATTCAACTTGTGCGTTATGGAAACCATCCTTTGTTTAGTGTTTTTGGATGGTATGTAGCTTGGTCATTCTCCACTTCTCTTATTTTCCACTTCACCTTATCTATCTTCATCAAAACTTGCATATGAGTGTAATGCTACACCACATTACATTTGCACTTATTTTCCTCTTTTTATCAAGTTTGAGATCCTTGAACAAGTAGTAAAAATAAATAGTAAGAAACATTCATGCATGTTCTTTCGGGGTTTTTGAGTTGAGGATTTGTAGATCTTAGTAGTGTTAATTTTCCTCTTTCCAAAATCTCATGGAAGTATGTAATCTCTTGAGTTATTAAGATTTTTTATGAAATGAAATATATAAAACCCAAATGGCTTGAGTGATTTCTTTTCTCACAATAGTTCTCTTTCGTGTACTCTTATTAACACTCCTAAAAAAATATCGTCTAATCTCCTTGTTGAATCCTTTCACTTTTCAACCTCATGAAATGAAACCATTTAACATAAACAAATCACTTTTATGGTCATTACTCCAAGCTCTTCATAAATATTTGCAATTGACACTTGAGTGTGAGATCAAGTAATCACATGAAAAGAATATTATTGAATGGTTTTACAAGCATGACTACACCACTCCACACCGTAACAACGAGTGGTAAGAGTTTCTAGTGGGGGGAGAATCAATAGAAGGATTTTAATGAGCTAAAAAGAAATATCAATCAAGCACTAGTGCTTTTGCTACCAAACTTGCAGAATCCCTTCGAAGAGGAGACAGATGAAAGTGGGTATGCCATGGGAGTAGTCATGATGAGGGGAGGAAGGCCTATATTTTATCATTCTAAATTATTTCATGGGGCATTCCTCAACTACCCTACCTACAACAAGTATCATTATGCCTTGGTACAATCTATAAAAAATCGGAAGCGTTATCTGATGGGCGAGGATACCATCATCAACACATATCACCAGTCGCTCAAGTATTTGCAGGCCCAGGGTAAGTTACAACAAACCAGGCACTACAAATGGATGGGGTTCTTACAGTAGTTTCATTTGATCATAAAGTATAAGAAGGGTAGCACAAACAAGTTGGCAGACATGCTTTCATGGCCACCCACATCCAAGATTACAGCTTTTGGAAATCTAATGCACATGGATCCTTTTACCCATGATGCATACAGAGAGGCATACATAGAAAATGAGGACTTCAAGGAGGTGTTACAACAATTACAGAGCCAAATTCATATAGAAGAAGATGACAGTAAGGATTACTATCATTTCCAAAATGGTCTGCTCTACAAGCTCAACAAGCTTTGTGTTCCTAAAGTTGGACAATTGTAGCTAATCAAAGAGGCACACACCTTGAAGGTTGCAGGACATTTTGGTGATGGGGAAGACAATTGCCAACTTACATAGGTATGTGTACTGGCCCAAAATGCAAGAAGATGTAGCACGATATATTAAAGGATGTATACTTTGTTGTACCAGCAAGCCCAATAACAAGAAGCAAGGTCTATACCATCCCTTAACGGCACCCACTAGACCTTGGGGAAGCATTTCCATGGATTTTGTGGGTGGTTTACAAACCACATAGAAGGGACATGACTATTTATTTGTGGTAGTTGACAGATTCAAAAAAATGTGCATTATCTTACCTTGTAAAAAGACCATCAAGGTATAGGAACCAATCAACTTTATCTTTGAACATGTTTGGGTGCACTTTGGGATACCAAGGATCATCATCTCAGAAAAGGACACAAAATTTCTCATTGCCTTATGGACTACATTGTGGGAGAAGATGGACACTAAACTCAAGAGGTCTATAGAATTCCATCCATAGACAGATGGGCAGACAGAAGTAGTCAATAGGAGTTTGGTGTAGCTTTTGAGGGGTTATAATCAGAAGCATCTGAGGACCTAGGATTAAAATCCAATCTATATACAACACTCTTATAACAGAGCAGTCCACACTTCTACTAGTAAGTCACCTTTTGGAACTTGCTTTGGATATTTTCCACCTTCATCCTTAGATGTTGTATATGGAAAACAAGAAGGAGTGAGGGAGGACCTCACAGGAGATGCATTAAAATTAGAAAAAATGGTTGAGAAGATCAGGCTGATCCATTTGCAAATATAGGAGACATTGAAGAAGTCACGTGAAAAGTACAAGGCTAGACATGACCAGCACAAAACAGAGAGAACATTTAGAGTGGAAAACAGAGTATAGTTACAACTAAATAAGGAAAGACTACAGGGTCCTGGTAAGAAGATCAAGGCTTTGCAGTATGGTTCTTTTGTGGTATTGGGAAAGGTGGGAGATAACGCCTACAAGATCATTCTACCCCCATACATGCACATTTACTCAGTAGTGGATGTGGAGAATATCAAACTCTATGAGCCTTCCATGTTGGATCAGGAGGAGGAGCAGGTCCTACCTTCCATAGAGGACTTAGCACTAGATGCTCAGGCATAGTTCGCAGAGGACATAGTTTTGCATAAGAGGTCTAGATCCAAGACATGGGCAACATGACCTTTAGCAGATTGGCTTGAAAGGACAACTTCGAAGGAAAGAAAAATGGTACTCCAGGGAGAAGGTAGAGGAAAAATTTCTTCACCTTATTCAATAAATCTTTTAGGGACCAAAATCCTCCCCAAAAGGGGAGGTATGATCTGGATTGGATAATTATATTATTTTTCATCTATCTCAATGATTTTTGGGTGAAAAAATTGGAGGAATCAACTTATAGATCCATTTTAGCAACTGGTCCAAATTTGGAAATTTGGGTCCAAAAAAAATTGTCTTAAATATTCTAAAGCCATTTTAAGGCATCAAAAAACACTTTTTATGGTCCAAACCTTACTATGGAATCTCCTTTTATATTCTACACATTGAGGCCTTTCCAATAGTGCAATAATTGCCTCAATTGGATTTTGTATGAGAATGTTATGTCTCCTGCAACTTGACCTACCATATTGATCACCATTGTGTGAGTGGATGTCACGTCATCATCCATTACTTAAACATGTCAGGATAGCCATGTAATGAATTTTCTAAGAACATTATACAAGGTCCAATCCTGATCACTAATTGAGGGTTGAGGAAGTCAATTCCCTAACCCTAGATGGCTATCGGGCTATGTCAAATATCGGGTCTCTAGGAGGAGAAGGGGTTCCATTCTATTTTATTGTATTTTAATCCATGGCATAGCAAAACAACTAGGAGTGGGAGATTAGAGAGAATAACAAAGGGGGTTAATGTTTTGTAGCATCCTAACATGCCATAGGTCTAAGGTAACTCCATAGAGAGTGTCTTCTCCTTTGTATTTGCATTATTTCCATGCCAGAGAAAAGAGAGCAGAGTAGCCTCACCTTCTAGTTGGGTTTTCTCCCGTAAGAGTTTCCCAGAGAAAATCTTTGTGTTATTTTGTGGATGGTGTGTGATTGTATTTTAATATTCTCTATTTTCTGCATTTTATCTATTTCATGCATAAGCAGAAAAATCAGTAACTAAAGATTCTGGAATCTAAAGGAATTTAACCTCCATAATGTAGATTTCAATTTTATTTATCATATATGTTGTGATGAATTGTTCCGATGGAAGATCCACAAGAGTTTACAGATCATTTTCGCTTTCAAAATCACTAGGCCCCTCAAAGGCTTACTTTGTTTTTTTCCTCAACCTCTGAGCAAGTCTTTTTCCCCCTTAGAAATTATTCCAAAACTTGTACAAAACTTTATGTTTCGCATCTTGAAGAAACTTTCCACCTTGCAATGTATCGCACTTAAATTTATTTTTATCGCAACACAACATGTATCACACCTCAACCCTTTTTGGTCGTGACATATCGCATCACTACAAATTTTCCTCCATCACAACAAAGGGAAATTTCTAGGAGAACTCCTTTGCATCCTTATGGTCATAGCATTCTTATAATCTTTATTTATTTGCAATGTACTACACCAATTGAAATTTTCCTTCACCCCACCATAGCACACTAAGATTTTATTCCTATGACACATCACATGGACCCAAAGTTTCCTTTCTCCCAGTGTATCACAAGAAAAAAAATTACACGTGTGATGTATCGCATGGACCAAAACTTTCCACTTATGCGACATGTTTCTCACACAATTAGTTTTCCTATGACACATCGCATGAGATGAAGTTTTTCCCCTTCATGGTGTGTCACACCAAAATATTTTTTCTGCAATATGTCATATCACACCAAAGTTTTGATATCAACAACAAACCTTTTATTGCATCGAACCAAAGTTTCTTTGTGTGAAATACACATGAGCCAAAGTTTCAAAAAGTCCACATGAGACAAATATTTCTATAAAGTGGAAGACTTATCGCATCAAAATCTTATAGGGGTGCAATACATAAAATTTGTCGCGCTTAAAATCTTTAGAGGTGCGACATATCGTGCCTAAAATATTTGGAGTGATGTATCGCATCCAAATATTTTTGAGGTGCAAAATGGGGTGCATCGCTCCCATGTTGATGAACACAATGACATAGCTCAAAAGATTTGAATTACATTTCTTCAAATTTATGGTTTTAAGTTAGTAATAAGGTATAAGAGTCGGGTATAAGTCATGTATAAGAGTCAAACTTTTATAAGAGTGAGAAAAAATATTTTAGTACAAAACTTTCCTTTTCACATCTTAAAGAAACTTACCCCCTTGCAATGTATTTGTGTCATGAAATAACATGTATGGCACCTCAACCCTTTTTGTTTTCAACATATCACATCGCTATAAACTTTCCTCGATCGCGACAAAGGGAAATTTCTAAGAGGACTCCATTGCATCTAACTTATCATCACATTCTTCAAATCTTTATTTATTTTCAATGTATCACACTGACCGAAGTTTTCCTTCACCTTGCCATATCACACTAAAAATTTATTCCTATGACACATCTCATCGACCCAAAGTTTCCTTTCTCCCAATGTATCACAAGAAAATTTGTTACACATGCAATGTATTGCATGGACCAATACTTTCCACTCGCACGACATATCGCTCAGAAAATCACTTTTCTTGCCACACATCACATGAGATGAAGTTTTTATCCTTCGCAATGCATTACACCAAAATATTTTTCATGTGATATGTCACACTACACCGATCCATTATATCTTGTAATGTCTCAACTTCCACATTCATTAATTCTCCAACCACCACTTTGTAACCTCTTTCCTTGGTCACATGGTTTCATACTAGTTTGATATGGTGGTGGGTGTGGTTATTATGTTTTCAAGCATAGGTTAGCTTGTTGTGAAAGCTTTCTATTTTCTTCACTAAAACATCTCAACTCCATTCCACTCAACCATTCCATCAATCCCTCTACTTCATCAATTCCATCTGGTGTATCATGGCTAGTACTTATCAAGGTTGTTCCCTCTCATTCAACAGTTTGGTGTTTGTAGTAAATCAAAACATGATTACATGCCTAATCATATAAACATATGAATTTTGTGCATAATTACAGTCTTGGGAGAAAACAAGGTGTTACATCCCCNCCCCCCCTAAATAAAACATCATCATCGGTGTTCAAAACACCATGTATATACAATTATACATTAAAAAAAATGGATATGCTAATCTCATGGCATCTTTCGGCTCCCATGTAGCTTCATCTGCTCCAAAGTGCTTCCATCGCACCTTGAACTGCATGATGGCTCAGTTCCGGAGCATTTTTTCTTTCATGTCCAGTATGCATTGTGGTTATGGTTGGAATTCTCCCTCCAGTTCCACTTGTATTACAGTCTAGTCAATAGCATGATTATAATCATGGAAATATTTCTTTAACAAAGACACATGAAATATATTATGTGCTCTAATAGTGGGTGGTAAAGAAAGTCCATATGCTATTTGTCCTATTCTCTCAAGGATTTCAAATGTTCCACAATATAGGGGAGTCAGTTTAGCACACATCCCCGTTTTCAAGGAAATTCTCTTGGGTTTCACCCAGAGATACACATGGTTTCCTACTTTGTACTCTCTAGGGTTCTCATGCTATCAGCATCGCTCTTCTATCTATACTGAGCAATCTTCAGGTTCTGTCTTATCCTAACTATGGCTTGTTCCATTTCCTTCGGCATTTCAGGTCCAAGTGTAATTGTATCCACTCGATTATCCCAACTAATCGGGACTCTACACTTCCTGCCATACAAAGCCTCGAACGGACTCATCTTCAACAATTATTGATAATTGTTGTTGTATGTGAATTCCACCAAGGGTAGATATTCTTCCCATTGCTTGGGCCAATGCATAACATGCATTTGCAACATATCATCTAGCACTCAATTCACCCTTTTGGTCTAAAAATCGGTTTAAGGATGGTAGGCCGTACTAAATTCCAACTACGTTTCCAAACCCACAAATAAGCTTCTCTAGAAATTCTAGGTGAACTTGGCATCTCTATCTGAGATTATGGTTTTAGGTAAACCATGCAATCTGAGAAATCTCTTTCATAAAAACATTGGCAATGTTTGTGGCTTTAAAAGTAGACTTTATGAGAATAAAATGAGTTGCATTGATCAACTTAACCACTACAACCATGATTGCATCATTTTGTTTAACTGTCTTTGGTAAACCTATGATAAAATCCATGGAAATCACTTCCCATTTCCATTCTGGTATTTGTATATGTTGCAATAGTCCAGGAGGGTGTTGATGCTTGACCTTCACATGTTGGCATTCTAAACATTTCACAATATAATGAGCAATGCCTTGCTTCATTCCACGCCAATAATACAGTTGTTGACTATTGTCACCATTTTCTAGTAACCAAGGTGACCTACATATGGCCTCCTATGGAACTCATCCATAATCAATCGCCTTAGATATGTTGAATTAGGAACATACAACCTGTTATTGTATAGCAGCAGATTATCAATCCTTCACTGATATTTTTCACACCTCTTTTCCTTAGGTTCTTGTTGCAACTTCTATTTCACTTGTTTGAAGAAATCGTCTTATGGTAAGAGATTCTTCATCCTCTGTTAAATGTGGGACTCTCCTACACTTGTTGTTGCTAAGTGTATTGTCTGAAAACTTCAGTTGAGTGTGTCAACCACCTTGTTCTATTTTCTCTTTATATGCTTAATGTCAAAGTCAAACTCGCTAATCAGCACCATCCACCTAGCATGTCTAACATTCAACCTTGGCTAGTCAAATAAATACTTCAGACAACAATGGTCAGTCATGAGGAAAAATCTCCTACCAAGTAGATAATGTATCCACATCTTCAGCACATGTACAATTAATGCAAGTTCTAGGTCGTGGGTAGCACATTTCTGCTCATGTTCGTTCAACTTTCATGATTCATAACAAACCACTTGTCCTTCTTGCATGAGAAATCTGCCAAGTCCCTCTTTGCAAGCATGTGTGCAATGTTGGGTATGTGTTATATTCTTTGTATGTGTGTGTGTGGGCACGTTGAATATGACAACTGTGTCTGACGATCCCTCTAGTAGTGCTCTTTGTGTCGTGTGCATCGGGTGATTTCCTATGGGGGTCCCTGGGAGGGGTGCAGGTATTTCCCCCCCTGGTTACACGCAATGTTTGACAACGGGTGGTAGCCCGAGGCTGATGGGGTTTGGGGCAACGCCTCAAAATTGTTTTGGGCGATTTTTTCTATTTTTAGCGGTTTACTAAAAATAATCCCAGTTTTAGGGATTAGGGTTTTGGTATCTATGGAATACCTAAAACCATTGTATATATTGTATAGTGAACGGTGAAATTCGATATATCAATATAAGAAAGGTTTTTCCGTTGAGGTTTTCCGATATAAAATCTCTGTGTACTCTGTGTATGATCCATTGATTAAATTATGTTTTGCTTAAGAATCTATATGCATTGCTTTACTTCACAGGTTTAAAACTTACATGTGGTATTAGAGCTCGTTTTTGGCTTCAAAGGGACGCCCTTGTTGTTGAGGGTTTGGCTCGGTCTTGATAAATCAAGTTTATCTTGGGTCTATGATAAACCTGGGTTTAGTGGGAGCTTTTTCAGTGGTGATTTGAGTGCAGAAAGAGGAATGGAAAGCTCTTCTAGAATCGAAATAGAGAAGTTCAACGGTAAAAACTTTGAGCTATGGAAGTTGAAGATGGAGGACCTTCTTGTAGACAAAGAACAATGGATCGTTGTGGATCCTAGTACACATCCTATTGCTACACTGTCTACTAGCACACAGGCTACTGGTACACAACCTACTAGTACACAAACTACTAGTACACCACCTACTGGTATGTCAAAGGAAGATTGGGAGAAGTTGGATAGAAGAGCAAGGAATATTATTCAACTCTGCCTGGCATATTCGGTGTTGTTAAATGTCTCAGGAGAATCTACAGCCAAGGAACTATGGGATAAGTTGGGGAATTTGTATCAATCAAAGTCCCTGGTAAACAAGTTGTTTCTTCGAAACAAGTTGTATCATCTTAGGATGGAAGATGGAGATTCTGTAATAGAACATCTAAATGCCTTTAATACTCTGGTAAGTCAACTTTTCTCTGTTAATATTACGATTGCAGAAGAAGATAAGTGTATCACTTTATTATGTTATTTGCCAGACTTTTGGGATAATCTAGTTGTAGCAATTGGTAGTACCACTCAATCTACATTGAAGTATGAGGATGTAGTTCCATCCTTGTTATCTTAAGAGATGAGGCAGAAAAGCATGGATGGTCATAGCACAGATGTTTTATTTGTAAGAGGTCGTACCCAAGACAGGAATCCTAGTAAGCCTTCAGGGTGGAGATCTAAATCTATAGGTAGATCTAAGTCTCCAGGAAAATCTTTGAGGAAATGTTGGAAGTGTGGTAAAACAGGGCATTATAAAAAATATTGCAAGTCTAAGAAGGTTGAAAAACCAAAGGGATCTGATAGTACCTCTTCCACAGAGGCGAAAACCTCTACTGAAGAAGGAGGTGATGTCTACTTGGCATATACAAGTACACATGTAGACCGTGATGTATGTTTGATCGACTTAGGTGCGTCATACCATATGACTCCTCACAGGGAGTGGTTCTCTGAATATGAAAAATACGATGGTGGTGATGTATTCCTAAGAGATGACTTGACAGCAAAAATCTTGGGACGGGGAAGGGTTAAGTTGCTGCTAAAAGATGGAAGGATTAGAACTCTCCCTAGGGTTCTGCACATTCCAAAACTAGCCAGGAGCCTAATATCTGTAAGAAATATGGATGATGCAGGAGTGGATATTGTATTTGGAAATAACACTTGCAAGATGGTACGAGGAGCAATGGTGTTGATGAGGGGAGTTCGGTGTGGAACTATTTAAAAGTTGTTGGGAAGAACTTATACTAATGGGTGTAACAGTTATGTTATCCCTGAACAAAGAAATAAATAAGACAAGACCAATATTGTCCTTGGAAAGAAGACCATGTTGCGGCATCAAAGACTGGGACATATTGGAGAAAAGGGCCTTCGAACACTACACGGTAAAGGTATGGTTGAAGGTATGTCTAATTGCACTCTGGATTTTGATTTCTATGAACATTGCATATATGGTAAACAGAATCGAGTAAGATTCCCATCTGGTGCTACAAGAGCAAAGGGGATCTTAGAGTTTATACACAGTGATGTGTTTGGACCTGTTCCTGTTCCATCCCTAGGTAAATTTGTGTATTATGTTTCATTCATAGATGATTTTTCAAGGAACACATGGATTTATTTTCTTAGAAAGAAATCTGAGGTATTTGATAAATTTAAAGAGTTTAAGGCTCTGGTATAAAATCAGACAGAGAAGAAAATAAAGTTATTGAGAACAAATAATGGTGGAGAATTCTGCGGAAATGAATTCGAAGAATTCTATAAGAAGTGTGGTATAGCAAGACAGAAGACTAATCCATACACTCCTCAGCAGAATGGAGTTGCAGAAAGGATGAACATGACACTGATGGAAAAAGCAAGGAGCATGCTCAGCGGTGTCAGGTTAGGACAAGAATTATGGGCAGAGGCAGTGGGTACAGCATGTTACCTGGTCAATCGATCGCCTTCATGAGCGTTGGATGATAAAACTCCACACAAGGTATGGTCTGGAAAGAAACCCTATCTTCAACATCTTAGAGTGTTTGGTTGTGATGCTTATGTACATGTTCCAAAGGAAAATAGGAGTAAGCTGGATAAAAAGGCTGAAAAGTGTATCTTTATTAGTTATAAAGATGGTGTGAAAGGTTATAAGATTTGGAACCCAGAAACCAAGAAGATTGTTTACAGTTGAGATGTTGTTTTCAGAGAGGTAAAATATGTGTCCAAACAGGAATTCCTACCAACACAAGATGAACCTGAGAAAATAGAGCTTGAGTTGGATGATGCAAAATCCGAATCATCTGAAGAAGAGGAAGAAGAAGAAGAGGAAGAAGAAGAAGAAGAAGAAGAAGAACCTCATACTCTAGTATTGAGGAGATCAGTGAGAGATAAAAGGCAACTAGAAAGGTATAGTCCACCTGATTTTCGTTCCAATTTTGCTTTATCTATTATTGATGATGATCCCAGAACTGTCAGTGAAGCACTGAATTCAGAGGATAGTAAACTCTGGAAGAAGGCCATGGTTGAAGAAATGGATGCCTTGGATAAGAATGAGGCATGGGATATAGTTGATTTGCCAGCTGGAAGAAAATATGTTGGTAGCAAATGGTTGTTTAAGAAGAAGTTTAATGCACAAGGTAAAGTGGAGAAATACAAAGCTCGATTAGTAGCAAAAGGTTATTCCCAAGTAGAGGGAATTGACTTTGGTGAGATTTTTTCTCCTGTTGCTAAGTTAACTTCTATTAGATTTATTTTATCTATTATTGTTACTTTTGATCTTGAAGTGGAACAGATGGATGTGAAGACAGCATTCCTACATGGGGATCTGGAAGAATAAATCTACATAAAGCAGCCATAAGGATTTGTAGTGAAGGGAAAGAAAGAGTTGGTCTGTAAGCTAAAGAAGTCACTATATGGTCTGAAGCAATCACCTAGGATGTGGTACCAAAATTTTGACACATACATCCTTGGATTAGGATTTGTAAGAAGCAGGGATAATCACTGTGTATATTCCAAGCAGGTTGGTAATCACTTCATTTATGTAGTGTTATATGTTGATGACATGTTGTTGGTAGGAAATAACATGGATGTTATCAAGGAAGTGAAATCACGTCTATCCTCCAAATTTGACATGAAGGATCTCGGTGATGCTAACTTCATTCTGGGAATGGAGATTAAAAGAGATCGTGCAAACAGGAAACTCTGGTTGAATCAGAGAAAATATGTTGAGACAATATTGTAGAGGTTTAATATTCATGGAAGTAAATCGGTCAAGGTTCCTATTCCTATAGGTGTAAATTTATCTGCAGATCAGTGTCCCAAGACACAGGAAGAAGAAGAGGACATGTCTCATGTTTTGTATGCCAGTGTAGTTGGCAGTTTGATGTATGCAATGGTCTGTACTAGACCAGACATTGCACATGCAGTGGGAGTTTTGAGCAGGTATATGTCAAAACCAAGGAAGGAGCATTGGACAGCAGTAAAGAGGGTCTTCAGGTATCTGCGTGGCACTACCAGTTATGGATTGTGCTACCAAGGAAGACCAGGATTGGACAGAGTGTTGGACATACATGGCTTTGTTGATGCAAACTGGGTTGGAGATCTAGATCGCAGAAGATCTACAAGTGGGTATGTGTTTAACCTATTTAGAGGAGCAATCAGTTGGATGAGAAAAAGACAAGCTGTAGTGGCACTCTCAACTATAGAAGTATAATACATGGTAGCCACTCATGCAAGCAAGCAACAATATGGTTACAAAGATTTTGTTCAGGTATTGGGTTGGTACAACAAGCAGTGAGATTATATTGTGAAAGTCAGAGTGAAATCTTCCTGGAAAATAACCCAGCTTATCATTCGAAGACAAAGCATATTAATGTTCAATATCACTTTGTGAGAGACATGGTTGAGGAAAAGAAGGTGTTGCTGGAAAAGGTTGACACTTTGAAGAATGTTGTAGATTCATTGAAAAAGTCTGTGAGCACAAAAAAGTTCTCCTGGTGTAGAGTAATAATGGGCATTGTTGCCCTAGATTGTTGACTATATAATCCCCTGGACCCCTGGATGCAAAGAAAACAACAAGTGGGAGAATGTTGGGTATGTGTTATATTCTTTGCATGTGTGTGGGGGGGCACATCAAATATGACAATTGCATCTGACGATCCCTCTAGTAGTGATGTTTGTGTCGTGTGCATTAGGTGCTTTCCTAGGGGGGTCCCAGGGGGGGCAGGTATGCCCCCCCTGGTTTCAGCAATGGGCGGTAGCCCGAGGCAGCGCCTCGAAATCTTTTTTGGGCAGTTTTTGCTATTTTTAGCAGATTTTGCTATTTTTAGTGGTTTACTAAAAATAATATTGGTTTTAGGGATTAGGGTTTTGGTATCTATAGAATACCTAAAAACATTGTATATATTGTATAGTGAATGGTGAAATTTGATATAATGAATATAAGAAAGGTTTTCCCGGTTGAGGGTTTCCGGTATAAAATCTTTGTGTACTCTATGTATAAGCCATTGATTAAATTATGTTTTTCTTAAGAATCTATATGCATTTCTTTACTTCACATGTTTAAAACTTACATGCAAACCATGAAGTCTTTTTCTAGGTCTATGATTTTCAAAACATGGGTGTTGGTCAATAGCTACTTCAGCTACTAGAAGCTATCTTCACACTCTAGTGACCGCACAAATTTATTCCCTTTTCGTTGCAATGAAGTAATAGGATTTTTTATCTTGGAGAATCCCTTGATGAACATCCTGTAATATCCAACCAATCCCATGAAGGATATTACTTCTGTCACATTTATAGGGGCAGGCCAGTCCATAATTTCCTTGATTTTTGCGGGATCTACTGCCACTCCTTCGGCTAAGATTATATGACCTAGATATTGGATGTCCCTTTTAAAGAAATCACACTTGTTGAATTTGGCATACAATTGGTGTTCTCTTAACACCTGCAACACTATTCTGAGGTGTTCTTCATGCTCCTCTCAATTCTTGGAATACTCCAAAATGTCATCCACAAATACTAATACAAACTTGTCTAAATACTTGTTGAGCACACTATTCATAAAACACATGAATGTAGTTGGTGCATTTGTAAGCCCAAATGGTGCCACCACAAATTCATAGTGCCCATACCTTGTTCTAAAGGTTGTCTTGTGGATGTCCTCGTCTTTAATTCTAACTTGATGATATTCCAACCTCAAATCTATCTTTGAGAAAATTGTAGCCCCTCTTAGTTGATCAAAGAGATCATCTATTCTAGGAAAAGGGTATTTGTTCTTAATAGTCATCTTGTTAAGATGTCTATAATTGATGCATAGTCTCAAGGTACCATCTTTCTTCTTTAAAAATAAGGATGGTGCTCCCCATGGGGATAAACTTGTCCTGATGTAACCCTTGTCCATCATTTATTTCAACTTCATATTTAGTTCTACCAACTCAGGCGTACTCATCTTGTAAGGCACTCTCAATGTTGGCACTGCTCCAAGCATGAGATCGATTGAAAAGTAAAGGTCTATTTTAATAGGTAATCCAAGCACTTCTTCAGGAAACACATCCCTGAACTCCCATAGAACTGGATGATCTTCAACCTTAAGCTCCTTGCCTTCTATTGAGTTTAATACTTGTACAACATACAAGGGACACCCTTTTCTACTAAACTTCTTAAGTTGTAACGATTATATTTGTCTCACATAGAATGGCTTATGAATGCCTTGCAAACTTCTTGTATTGCCTTCCTCATCTTCACATTCTAGAATCTTCTCATAATAGATTATTTTTTCCTTGTGGACAACTAACCAATCCATGCCCAACAACACATCATAAGAACCAAGGGGTAGGATATTCAGAACCACTTGGGTCTGAAATCCCTCTAGAATAAGTAGACAAGATTCAACTACTTCCACCACTTTTATATTTGTTCTAGTGGCTAACTGAACTAACCACACTTTAGGGTGCTTCTTTCTTTGTAAGGAACACACCTCAACCACTCAAGGTGAAATATAATTGAGATTAGATCTTGGGTCAATTAAAATAGAGATTGCTTGTTCAGAAATAATACCTTCCAATTCCACCACAGAGGCTTGGTGATATGCTTGTCGATTTTCTATCGTTGCATAGATTCACGGCATGCTCTCGACCACGTCATTAACTATGAATGCCTCCTGCATGTTAAACACACTTCTAATTCCATGTTGTCTGTGGGGACAATCCCTCAACATATGTTCTATCCACATCCCTGGCATTGCAAGTGTCCTTTCTTGGGATCCTCTGCTCTTTCCCTTGCTTTCTTTACTAGCTTATTCCTACTCTCCGACAAAAAAAATTGTTGGTGCGCACTCCTTCTTTGTTGGCCCAGCTGTGCATCCTTCACAATATTCTTACAGGGGAAAGACTAGAATCCTTTTTTCTAGAATCCACCCTTGTCCTTTATTTTCCAATCCTTAGAAGATGCATACTTATGCTTAGACTCATCGTAACAACATTTGTCCTTCCGAATGGTGTCTTCCAATATCTTGGGTTTTTCAAACTCAATTCAATATTGGTAGGACTATTGTAGCCTATTGAGAAAATGTTGGCTTCTCGCCTTCTCATCCTTAAGGTAGAGAACATACCTCAATGGCTCCATAAATATTTTTGCATACGCATCCAAGGTAAGTTTCCCCATCTTAAGCTCATAGAATTTTTTTTATTTTGTCATCATGATATTTTTCAGACATGTAAGATTTGCAAAAGTGTCTCTCAAATTGTTTCCAGTTTAATTTTCTTTCCCTTATTATTTTAATTTCCTTGAGGTCTTCCCACCAAATGGAAGCCCCTCCTATTGTAGGTGAATCCCCCTGTGAACAAGTGGATTCCCTCTTGGTCTCTAGACTCCTAAGGCCAAGACAGAAAAGTGTTTAACATGGACACTGACTTCCTTTTAGATCTAATCAAACTAATAAATGAAAGAGAAGGAGAAAGATATGTACCTTATTAGCGATGTTTGTCCTTGCAAAGTCTTGTATGAGCTTCGATCATGAGCTCCTTGATAGGTCATGTAGGAAAAACAAAGATACAATGGACTTCCTACTCTATTGATATTAGCTCAATCATAGATCCATCTACTGCAGACAAACTCATATGGAACAAACATAAGTTTGAAAGAAACAGGACAAGCATTGATTATTAATAAGAACAAGTAAAAGTACTTACAATCCTTTGAATGAAGGTGCAGCAGCTTCTTCCAGTTCTCCTTGTCCAACCCCTTTGCTCAAGTAATCTACATTGATTGCTTTGATGACATCTCACTCATGAGATCATAAGTTTCACATCTCCAATCTTTTCATGTACCTTTCACCATGAGAATGCCTCCTTATATAACCTTGGAGAGTTCCAACCACTTGAGAGATATTTGGGATAAGTTTAGGATTCCTCTCCTTCAGTTGAGGATCTTCCCTAAGATCATGCCTTGACCATCTATTCGAATCCAACCACCTTCAATAATTGAGGGATTCTTCCCTGATTTGCCTCAACAAACCCAAAACTTGCTCAAAAAAGGGTAGTGCTCCCCCAAAAGGGTGCACAGGGTGCTCAAACACTCCCCCAAAGAGGCTCAGGGAGTGCCATCACTCCCTAATAGTGGGTAGGGGAGTGCTCCTCTCCAAAATCCATTTTTTAGTAGTTATTTCAATGGCAAAAGGTTTGTACTTTATGTCAAGTGACTTCTCTTCTTCAAAACTATTCTTTGGGGTGTCTTAAGTGTCTTTGTGGTATTGTTAGAGGCATGACATGGTAAAGATCGTAGTATTATGTTTATGACACTTGCAACACTTCTGGTCAAGATGTGACACTTGCAGACAAGATGTGACACTTATAACACTTGTAATGACGACACTTGCGACACTATCGAAGTGAGTAATTTTGATGTGTAACAAATTGCCCCCCAAAGTATGAAGTTAGAAGACGATGATGACTGAAGTACTTTGTAGACTTTTTCGATCAAGGGTATGGATGCAGAGAAACCAGAAAAAGATGCACACAACCATCAAACAAATATTATGACATGTTTCAAACCCAAGGCAGACATACCTATGCTTGATTGATAAAGACTTTTTAGGTATGGCCACCATAAAATACACTGCGGATCCATAATTATATTGACAAAATGTATAGCCACTGAAAATAAAATGTGGATCTATACTCCTATGACCTGAACTGATTGTAGCCACGAAGAATACAAAGTGGATCTACGAGGTGACAATACATAGCCACGACCAATACAAAGTGGATCTATGTAACAGTATATGTGTCATAGTTCAAAAGAACTCCTTCGCAACCTGGGCAAAGTACATATAAGATATGACTCAACCCAAGGTATTCTTATTGATCCTGATGTAGTATGAATCTAACCATGTGAATAGATTTCCTGATGTCAAACATGGAAGAAACCAATTGATTACCGGTCAATGATGTAAACCATTAACAAGAGCGAGGGAGATCACCATTGATGTCAATGATTCCCAAGGCACTCTAGTACATTCCGATGAATGTGAATAGATGAGATGAATTCGAACATCTATGGAATCATATGATCAGGGTTCAATGATGTAAACCCACTGTCGAACGTGAGGAGGCCTGCCATTGAGGCATGCAGGTCCCAAAGTACTAACTGGTTTCTAAGTGTAGTTCCTGGATAGTGTGCTGAAGTCGACAGGAACAGACTCGTCGAGGGAGGGCCTTGATGTATCCCCCATCAATGACACGAAATGGTCACGGAGATGTAATTGGTAGATCAAATGAACATGGACTGACATGGGTATTGAAACAAGATATTTGTGATGGTTGACTCTCGAGGCAAATACTTCCTTTGAACACTGAGGCACAACAGCAGAAATTTGACATGGACCAAAACACGATAATGCAGTGGATGTTGTGACTTTCGTCAAGTGACCCAAAGGAGTAAAATAAACTCAGAGGATTGTCTTAGTGCAGAGGTTTAGCAGACTAAAATGTGTGCAAATACAAAGTGTCATGTTCAAGGGTGACTGAAAGAGTTACTGGTAGTGTTCTTAAAAAAACTGCTTGGCTTACTTCTTTCAATTTTTCCCCCATCCAGATAGACGAGTACCTCTTTTTAATTTAACGAGCTCGAGGAGGGTAACACATGCTCGATATGACTCACCGTCTGTAAGTCCCTCTTCTTTTGTTTAATGAACTGGAAGAAGTAAGAGTTCGGTCCCATGTGGGCCCTTCAATGTATGATTGTATAACGAGTCTAGAGAAAGTAAACTCGGTGGCTTTCATATTTAGAGAGTCTGAAAACAACTTAAAGATGACTCCAATGTTGTCCTTTTTCATAATGTTAGTCTCGTGTGGATGAAAAAGAGATAAATTATCACTCAAAATACGCCCTTTCAAACCTTTTAACGAGTGGGAAAGGAAGCAAGATAAATCATAAATCTTTTCATGTTTAGAGAGTCTGAAAAGAGATTAAAGACGACTCCAGGGGGTTCCTTTTTCCTATATCCATGTGGGTCTGAAAAAGAGATAAAAATTTACCCAGTTGCATTCTCATGTATTTACGAGCACGAGAAAGAACAAAGACTAAGCTCGGTATGCCCCCATCTTGAAAGCTAGTGACTTAACTCCAGAATTATCATCAAAGGTTGGAGACATGCCCTCCAAGCTTCAATTCATTCATTGACTTTGAGGTTGTCCCCAATTTCTCTACTAGATGGAGAAAAAGGATAAGAGTGGATGAAATGAAGGTTCAAGAGAGGTGACTATTTCATTTTTTAACGAGCTTGACACAGAAAAAGAACTATGCTTAGAGCTCTGGGTTCAATCCCCAGATTGTTGTTTCATTTTTTAACGAGCTTGCTATAGAGAGGAAAACTATGCTCAAAGCTTTTGTTTCATATTTTAACGAGCTTGCCACAGAGAAGAGAAATTGTGCTCGTGACCTCTATTTCATTTTTTAACAAGCTTGCTACAGAGAAGAGAAACTATGCTCGTGGACTCTTCTTGATCATGGCTTCCAAGAGAATAATGCTCTGGAAGAACACCATGTCAAGGGACAAAACTCAGCCATGGCTTCCAAGAGATCTTCGTTGGATGGAAGAAAATCACTCTGGAAGCAACATGTGTCAAGGGTTGCGACAGGGGTAAGGAGATCGGGCTCCAATATCCCTATCAAAGAGATCACCATGTCAACTACCAGATCCAAATCATCGGCAGTTGAAGGCATGGGAGATGATGGAAAATCAACATCAGGAGGGGAGATAGAGTGTATATCTCCCATAATTTATTCATGAGGGGGAAGAAAAGAGGATCGATGATGGTTATCATCCCGAGGTAGCTTGTCAATGCTCAACATTTCCATAATAGATTCATACGAGGGAAAAATTACAGAAATGTAGTCGATCGCAGACGACAAGGAACTTAACCATGATGGCATCCAATAATTGTTGGGTGCCAATAGATGTTGGTCATCTGAAGAGGGAGAAGTGGATTGGACAGCAACGTATGATGTTTCAGCTGGACTAAGTGGCATGGTGTCACCTAGTGCATCGAATTCCAATGGACTAGGTACAATCCAAGGGTCAGATGATTCCAAAGATTGATAAGCCATGGTCGAAATCATATCGATGGTGGTAATATGATGTGTAGTTGGTGGAAGTGGTGTAGGGAAGGTACCCATAAAGATAGAATCTTTTAGCAAGCCAACACCAACGCTTTCATACGTGATCTTGTGGTATCCCAAGAAAGGAATGTTGTTTGTAGCAGGAGCACGAGTGTCGGTTATGTAGAAATCTAACTGATCAACAGTGACAATTTTTCCCTGATGAGGAAATTGTACACATCGAAATACCGACAAGGCAACGGAAGTCATAGCATAAAACCAACTTATTCCAAGTAACAATTTGTAATCAAGGGGAGCATCGATGACCTCGACATTAACGGTGACAGTTTTTCCACCCAATTGGATGGGAAGGGACTATAAAATCCCATGGGGATAAAAACCTCGCCCATCAAATGCGCATAACATTGTTGGGGATTTGTTAAGTGTGGGTGATTTTAAACTTTTCCAACATGTTAAATACATGAAACAAGTTGAGGCTCCCTCATCCAAAATAGTTCGGTGGATTTGTTGATTGTGAACAACAACATCAACTTGGAAAGAAAGTTGGTGGGAGAGTCAAGACATATAATTATCCAGGTTAAACATGATCTGGTTGGATGACTCAGGATCAACAATGTCAATAGTGACCAAGAGCATTCTACGTTGACTGGGACAGTGTTTTAGAACTTCTAACGCAGACATAGCACATGGTGCTTGATCCAAATCCTCAACAATGTTGTAGTTCTGGGCGGCATGTGAACTAGGATTAAAGGTATATTTACGAATAGTTCTCTTAGGAGGGCGTAAGATAGATTCAAACGTAGGTTTCTCAATCTGAAGTGGTCCATATGGAGGATTAACCAATGGATGACTAACGGAAGACGATGATGGATCCGGTAAAGTATCGATACCGTTAGTGACTTTTCCTTTGTCAGGGTTACCTAGTGTTTTGTATGTCATAGAGTGAGTGGTCAAGTTAATCCCATTAAACATATAAATGTGTGCACTCGTCGAGGCCTCATCATGAGGATGGCTAGAACTACCCCTAGGAGAGGGGGTTTGAGCAACCATGGATTGTTGTTGTGGAAAAGGCTGAGTAAGAACAGTGGGTTGTGAATTTCCCTAGAAAAATTTGGCCACTTCATTGTGATGTGGACAGTCTCGAGTGTAGTGATCGTCACCACAAATGATACATGGGAATTTCAGTTTCCATTGTGGTTTCTTTTCGGTAGCAGGTTTTTTATCTTGATTTTTTGGTTGTTCATTGTTATTAGTATTTTTTTATTTATTTTTTGTCTTCTTCTTAACTCTGGATTGTTGTGAAGGGGCAGATTGAACTGCATTCGCCTCAGATATCTGATTTTGGGGGGAGGTAGAGGAGAGTGTGGTCGACTGGGAGGTAGATTGAGTTTTGACGGAACCGATAACATCGTTCGCATGACATGAGGATGATGGCTTGGATGGATCGGTATTAGCTCGAGCAGCATTTGGAAGAAAATCATACAAAGTACCAAATTGTGAATAAACCAAATCTAAGTACTTAGCCTGAGTGATGGTTTCTTCCTCAGTGACCGCGCCACCCATAGTGACATCACGAGCGATCGAGGGTAAAAGTGATTTAATAAACCATTCTGCCAATAATATGTCAGGAATGATTACCTTGATCATCCTTCATCGTCATCTCCACTCATGAATATGGTCAGAGATATGCACAGAGTCAGTTTGACGAAGGGAGGTCAAGAGTTCAGTACCCGTCTCGTAGAAAATAAGTAGTTGAAAGTGCATGAGGAAAGACATGGCAAGGGATTTGAAATCATGGAAAGAAGCACGCGGTAGTTCAATATACCACTTTGTTGTTGAGCCCATAAGTGTTCGCTGGAAAAGACACAAACATATAGAATCATCCATGAGGGAGTTTGATGAACACCACAAATGGAAAGTCATTACATGGTTATTTGGATCTTCTCCAGATTTTTCGTCAAATTTTGGAATATTAGAAGGAAGTTTAGCTGGAATAACTGGCCAAACCAGTGAATGAAAAATAGGATCATTAGTTAACCGAGACAAGTATGTGAGATCCAGAGTCGCAAGAAAAGGTAGTTGTCGATTAATTTGCGGATGATACTAGTGTGGCATAGGAACACCAGTAGGACCATAAACTAGGTTAGGTGGATAGTTGTAACTATTAGGTCCTCCTACGTATGGTTGTTGCTGACCAGGATAAACAGGATTCGATGATGGCTGAGAAACATTTTCATAACTCGGTGGGTTCTGAGCATTATAAGTCGGGTGATTTGCTTGCCCATAAGGAGGATAAACATTGTGCCCTTGAGGAGGGTAAGGATTAGATCCTGGAGGCAGATACACATTAGGCCCATGGGGAGTATAAGGTTGTTGTCCTTGAGGACTCTAGGTGGTGTTTGGGATGTCGCCCGGATAAGGTTGTCCATAAGATGGTCCATAAGGAACAGGATTTGATACTCTTCCTTGTGGGTTATGATATGAGTGCCCCCCAATGTTGGGTTGGGTAAATGTGCCTTCCGAAGATAGTCCCCGGGATTGTGAAGGGTTTCTAACAGACGAAAGTTGCCCCCTGTCAGTGGTGGATTAATGACCGAGGTATGACTGGCAAATGGAGGTTGCCCTCTGGGAAGAACATGGAAAGGGGGTTGTCCCCCAGGAGGGGTAGGCCCACCATAGGATGGTGGTCTTCGAGGAGGGATAGATCCACTAGATGGTGGTTTCCCTCCAGTCGGTTGTATTTGGTTGGCAAGGGTCTGCATTCTCGAGTGAAAATATGTCCCAGCAGGATCGTGTGGAACATATGAAGCTATAGAGTGAAAGTTTGTAAAAGTGGGGGTATGGATTGAAGTGCCTTGGGAATGAGTAGAGGTGATGAGTCCAGCATTAGGATAGACATGTGTTGATGCAACAGTAGGGTTAATGACCTGATCGATGGGGTGATTCATAGTTTGACCAGATGGCCCACTTTCAACAGGAGGGTCATGAGTATTAAAGGGTTGTCGAAAGGATTCAAAATGCTCATAGAGATCGTGTTCTGATGAAGTCCTCCATACAGAACAAGCAGGTGTGGGATTTGTATCTACTACAGTGGTAGGATGAACATGAGTCCTATACTCATCACTAAAGGTTGGTTCTATGGATCCCTTATATGTGTCGGTAAAAACTCTCACAAGTAACTTTGGGACCTCTTCGTCTATGACATTCCCAAGAGAGTCTAAACGAAGAAAAAGTGGTTCGAGAGGAATTTTTGACACAGACGTAGTGCAAGGAGTGGGATTCTCAACCATAACCAAAGTGCCTTCCGGGTTGTCTAACAGAGGAGTAACAACATTCCCAACGTCAGATTGATTTTCTACCTCTCCACGGTATTTGTCTTCTAGAGGGTTAGGGGGTAAGGGTTGGTAGTCTTCCGGAGGTAGCCCTTGCATCCTATGTGATCGGTGAAGACCTTTATTGTCTACAGGCTCAATTTTGGAGAATAATAGTACACGCTAAAAATCTAGGGCCAACTAACAAAAAGAAACAGCATATGCTAATAAGATCTAGGAATCAAAACCAAGCAAACAAAAATTCTCCTGATGATTGTACTAGTTGGTGATGAAATCCAACGTCGTGTGATCAAGTCAAGAAAGGGCTAGGATATGGTGGAATAGTTACAATGGTGACCTGCTTAACAGACTTTCACCTTGGTGCAAGCTTCCACATAGTAATTGTGGATTTACCTTCCAAGGAGCCCGAGTGAGTTTGACCAATGTTTGTTCTAGGTATAATGAGACTTCCCTTCACCGTCACCTCATGTAAGTACCTAAGGATTATGGAAACTAAGGACACCAACTCGCAGTCATACCCTGGGTTGGTACAGTCGATAATCTGATCCGAACGTATGGGCAGGATAACAAGTCTGAAATCAACTCGAGAGGCTCTCACACATAATCATGGGTATACCCTCAAGTGACCCCCAATATACGATCCAACAACTACAAACAGTTGAACCATGGAGGGATAATATTTGTAACTCACCCAAATGCGACTTCGTGTGTAACCCCTGTGTGAGAGGGGGATCCCAAAAAGCCTATATGACAATTGGATTTGCTCTCCCTATCGCAAGATTCTAATGTTTGTTCTGAAAACTATGGAGAGTTACTCACAGCCTAATCCAAAGTGCTAATCCTAGTCTAATGTTGGTGGAAGATCCTAAAAACAAAATGTTCTAGATAATTTTAATTAGCGATGATTTTATAGTTGTTCTTTACCCAAAGGGTGTATAACAATGAAACTGATGGTATGATGACTAAATTCCCAAAAAATGCACAAGAAGATGATAAGCACTCATTTCTTTCGATGAATGGTTATTTAAGGGAAGGAGAAAAGTTGTTTTCACTATCAAACACTAAGATGCAATGTCCTCATACAGTTGTTTCTCAATCAAATCCAATGGAATGCTAAAAATTTCAGAAATGCCTTCTAATATCCAAACCAATCACTAAAACATGTCCTTTTGCTTATATGTGAATGATAATCAGATGTAAGACTTCTAATGTCAATCAGAGTTCAGGATTAAACAATGAGAAGCAAACCTCACACAAAACAAAAATACACTTTCGTTGTGAATAAACAAGAAGGACAAAGATAACCAAATTGAAAACAAGAACCAATAAATCTCAAACAAAAGAGAAATGATGGAAAGCTGACCTCAAATATCAAATGAAAAGGTTCACAGATCTTTGGATTTCCTCACAAAAGTTTTCACTCAGTCAGATAAAGAAGAAGAAAACAACAAGTTAACTCTAGGTCAGCAAAGACAAAGAGTGGCTTCAAGGCAAGGAAATAAAATGTCAAAATCCCAAACAAAAGAGGATCAATCCTTAGAAAACAAGGTGTTGAAAGCCAATACCAAGATGGATTGAGAGTATGAGGCCTTGAGCAAATGCAAAAGGCAAAAATTGAACCCAAAAAATGAAAAACTAGAGGGTTTTTCACTGAAAATGGGATAGCGCTCTAGTGTAAGGGGTACCAGAGCACTCCAACACTTTGTGTAAGGCCCCTAGGGACTATTGGTGCTCTGATAAAAAGGGTAGGGGAGTGCTATGTTGCAACAGCTCGGAAAAAAAGCCCAGAAACTCAAAAAATCAAGGAAATTCAGTCAATCAGGGTGATCATGATGACATAAAGAGGCAATCAAACAAATCTAAGAATAAAAAAGACAATATGGAGAAGGTAAAATCATTGGGAAAAGGGAAAAAATAAGATATGGGAATGGAAACAAAAATCAGAGCTCCTCCCCAGTGGAGTCGCTAATTTCTGTTGTAGGTGAATCCCCCTGCGGACAAGTGGATTCCCTCTTGGTCTCTAGACTCCTAAGGCCAAGACAGAAAAGTGCTTAACATGGACACTGAATTCCTTTTAGATCTAATCAAAATAATAAATGAAAGAGAAGGAGAAAGATATGTACCTTATTAGCGATGTTTGTCCTTGCAAATTCCTAGCTGAGCTTTGATCCTGAGCTCCTTGATAGGTCTTGTAGGACAAACAAAGATACAATGGACTTCCTACTCTACTGAGATTAGCTCAATCATAGATCCATCTACTGTAGACAAACTCATATGGAACAAACATAAGTTTGAAAGAAACAGGCCAAGCATTGATTATTAATGAGAATAAGTAAAAGTACTTACAATCCTTTGAATGAAGGTGCAACAACTTCTTCCAGTTCTCCTTGTCCAACCCCTTTGCTCAAGTAATCTACACTAATTTATTTGATGACATCTCACTCATGAGATCATAAGTTTCACATATCCAATCTTTTCATGTACCTTTCACCATGAGAAGGCCTCCTTATATAACCTTGGAGAGGGTCAACCACTTGAGAGATCTTTGGGATAAGTTGAGGATTCCTCTCCTTTAGTTGAGGATCTTCCCTAATATCATGCCTTGACCATCTATTTGAATCCAATTACCTTCAGGAATTGAGGTATTCTTCCCTGATTTGCCTCAACAAACCCAAAATTTGCTCAGAAAAGGGTAGTGCTCCCCCAAAAGGGTGTACAAGGCACTCAAACACTCCCCCAAAGAGGCTCAGGGAGCGCCAGCACTCCTTGATAGTGGGTAGGGGAGCGCTCCTCTCCAAAATCCATTTTTTAGTAGTTCTTTCAATGGAAAAAGGTTTGTACTCTCTGTCAAGTGACTTCTCTTCTTCAAAACTAGTCTTTGGGGTGTCTTAAGTGTCTTTGTGATGTCGTTAGAGGCATGACATGGGCAAGATGGCAGTATCATGTTTATGACACTTGCAACACTTGTGGTCAAGATGTGACACTTGCGGACAAGATGGGACACTTATAACACTTGTAATGACGACACTTGTGACACTATCAAAGTGAGTAATTTTGATGTGTAACACCTCCATTTAGGTTAAACATTGCAATCCTTGCCTTGGTATTGTCAGAGTAATTATGTACTCAAAATTACTTTTTCAAACTGAATAGTCGTGCTTCAGCTTCTTCTCTCTTCTTCATTTCTCCATCAAAGGTAGGCGGCTTAGTTTTCTTAAACTCTTTCGTTAGAAAACTCTAAGATTTCTTTCTCTTCTTAGAAATGTTGGATTCCATGCCACTACTAGATTGTTATGTTGAAACAGTCTTTTGACTAGAGGACTCCATGGAAATGCCTCCTCTCAATTCACCTCTCTTAGTACCCCAATGCTTTCTTTTGGAAGAAATCTTCTGTGCATTTTTGTGAACCAATCCATGCTTTTCAGCATCCGAAGGGATTTTTAACCTCTCTGATCATTGTAATTTTTCATTGCTAGGGCCTTATTGCATATTTTTTTGAATTTTAGACAGACTATGTAATAGAACTATGTTCACCTCTTTCTATTCGGCGTGCGCTCTCATAATCCTCTCATTATCTTCTTTCAAACTTTTCACAATGGCCATCAAATCTAGACGGGTTTCTCTATCCCTCTGACCATCAGACTCTTCGTCTCTGAGGTATAAGGTGTCGTCCATATTGTGTTGCACCATTCACTTCTGTGAACTTTTCAACTCGTCCTAAATGTTGAAACAACAATTACCATTAGCATTTCATGTCATTATTAAGAATCATACATTCCATACAACACGAAATCCTTCTTAACAGTCTTAAGTGATCTTGGTGACCCATTCAAGCCTAGAGTTTGAAATCTACTCTGGTACCACTATGTAACACACCCAACCTTTGAGTAACCTTTTAATAATTGGGGCATTAAAATTTTCACAAATCCAATCTATCTCAAATCCTCTCTTTCACAACTCCATCATCTTTAGCTCGTTAAGAGCTTTCTAATGATGGTAATTTAGCTTGAAATAGATCTCTACTACGAAATTTATGACCTTACGAAGATCTCGGGTTCTCAAGGTCAACATATGACTCATTTCCATGTGGCATCCACGTGGTATCCCATAACTCGTGCCATCTGATGTGGTGACAACATGGCCTTGACGTGGCACTAGCATCACCTGCCACGATGGAACTCTATCCCCGTAAACTTAAGGTCGTCAGCGCTCGGACTTTCTCTCGACGTGTTTTGTGCCCACCTTGGATGGTATGGTATCATAGAATATTCCCTCTCGATATCATCCATTCGAGGTTCTAACGGGATAGGAAATCTTACTACTCCGAAGTTCAAGGTATCGAGGAATATTCCCTTCTCCTCGACAGATGACATAGATGCATGTCATGATCTCCCGACTGATGGTTGAGATATATTTGGGGTCTAAGGTTCTCCATTCTTGCTCGACCACACTCAACCCATCAACTAGCAGGTGACTGACAATTGTTCCGCTTGAATCATTATGGTTTCCCCACTGGTATACCACGTCAGTCATGACGATATCCCTTTTCCTCTTACGATATCTCCACTCTCATATCTATGGTCAATATTTGTTCTCCCTCGAAGTCACACCTCAATGCATCGAAGGAGTACTCGAAACCCTTCAGATTCATACTCTAAAAAATAGTCAACTCTAATCCAGTTAGACTCGCACTCAATCAAGCCGACTAATCGATTTTTGACATGCATCCTCACACTAACACTCCCAGTCATCTCTCGCTCTCTCTTCCCTCTCAACTTACTAAGTGGGACCTTCCAATATCAACGGTTAGGGGTTTATCTCGCCCAATTTCATATCTGCGGCCCACAATTGCTCAACTTTGGAGTCCCTTGTTTGGAGTTATTCTCACAGCACATGAGATTCTCTTCCAAAAACCTCACTCTGAATGTTAAATTTCAAAGTCTCTCATCGAATAATTTCCCACAACGCCTGTGAGATATCTCTCATGCCTTCCCTCTAAACAACCCATCGATTAACGGTCCCAATCTCTTCAGATCAATGGTTGGTTCTCTCTGTTGTCTAACCTAGGGTTGTTAACGAGTTATACTAGTCTGATTCAAGGCCTTAGCCATTTTTTTCGAGTTCTATAAGACTTCAATCTTGACTTCCAATGACTCGAAACCAACTCTCCGGCCATTTCAAGCCACAAAAATTAAGTTCAAAAACCTCACATGACTTACAAGTTCTCCACATAAAGAAAAATAGAGTGTTCAAATAGATAGCAGTTCACACTTGTCTTTTTCATGATTTTGAAAAAGCAATACTAAGAATTATAACATAACTCATCTTACATGCAATGAAATTCATAGATTGAATTCACAGATATCTCTCAGATTCATGCATATACACATTCATAAAAATATTCCACTCATAAGCCTCTAGATATATCATTCACATTCAGTTCAGTACAGAAGAAAACTTATCTAATAAGGAAATAATCAAATCCAACCAACTAAGAGAGGATCCCTTTCCTCTCAACCTTAGGCCTTGATGTGGAGTCACTTCCTACGGAATGTCACTGATGTGCCAAGCCATGATACCACCAGGGAAATCAACTCAGCAGGGTTATGAGTATGAGATTATCTAGGAAGGTTACTCTCCTTCCTCCTCTGACACAACATAATTTCCACCTCCCACTAAGATTCAGTTATATGCAGGTTTATCAGGTGGTTTCTCTACTGAATTTCCTATGCACAAGGGATTCTCGCATTTTATCAATAGTCCCTCGACGACCTCCCCTTACTAGTGTCAGTTTATGTCCAGTAAGCACCAAGTTGAAACCCTTTATTTCTCCAGTTTGAGAATCTAGGTCTTCTCTGTTCAGGGTGATCATCAACTACTCAAATAATCTTCCTATTTTCCTCTAAAAAAGTTGTTCTTATCTTTCTCGATCAACACAACTGTGCCTTTGCACTCTCTTTCTCGTCTTTGAGCCTTTCTGATCTGTCTTATGTTGTGAGGTTTTTCCTCTGTCTGATTACTCTCATTGTGCATCTTTGTTCCTCTCCTATGATTGTGCACTTTTTATGTATGTTACAGAACAATTCCCCTACAGACAGGTGAATCTTCCCTTGGATTCTAGACTCCTAATACCAAAACAAAAAAACACAAATGGACACTAACATCCCTTTGAATTCAGTTTAACTAATAAGAAAGAGAGAGGGGGAGAAAAAGTGTGACACACCTTGTTTCGAAGTTTGTCTTTGTTGCTTCCAATCTGAGTTTCATTTCCAAACTCCTTAGCACAACTTGACACCTACAATACAATGGACAGCAAAGAGAAACAAAGAAATCCTACTCTACAAGATTAGATTAAACAAATCCATCTACAAAGATTGAAAGAACAGTAGACAAGTGCATGCAATAATACACAAGGTTGAAGGGAATAGGAAAAGTATATTGATGAGAAATTTAAAGAGATGCTTACAACCATGAATGATATTGCATCATCTTCTCCAAGTCCTCCTTGTCCAACCCCTTGCTTGAAATATCCACAATCAGAATGACAATGCTTTTGTTGATTATTTTCCTTCTCTATTCACCATGAGAATGCCTCCATTTATAGGCTTTAAGAGGCCCAACCACCTTGGTTATATTTGGGATTAGTTGAGGATATGACTCCATCAGTTGTGATATCTACCTTAGATGCATCCCAAGGGTTAGATTCGAGCCAAACCACTTCAAATCATCCATAGTTGTCCTTAGAGAAAAAAGGGATTTCTTCCCAAGATTTTCTCAACCAATTCAGGGCTCCATTACAATGGGAAATAGAGTCCTACAATGCTCCCTGCTAGATAGACAAAGAGCACTAGCGCTCCCTACATATGAGCAAGGGAGCATTGATCTTCCAAAAGTTTCCAAGATGATCAATTCTCATATAAAAACACTTTGTTTTGACTGTCAAATGATGGGGTTTCTTCTTCTAACATGTTTTAGGGGTCATATCAAGTGTTCTCATGGTGTCATTCATGACGCGACACTTACGCGATGAATATACCACACTTACAACACTTAGGACAAAAATGTGACACTTAAGAAAAAAGTTTGAAGTCAAAAAATGAAAGTTGATGGCCAAAACATTTTGTAGATTCTTCGAAACAAGGGTATGGAGTCAGGGAACCTGGTAGAAGTTGCAGACAACCATCAAAAAAATGTTAAAACATGTTTCATTCCTGAGGCAAGCATACCTATTATCGGTTTATAAATGACTCCAAGTATGGTCGCCAATAAATACATTGTGGATCCTTGATGATATTGACTAAGGGTATGGCCACCAGTGATACAATGTGGATCCATACTTCTATGAGATGAACTGATCGTAGCCATGAAAAATACATAGTGGAGCTATGAGATGATAAGACATAGCCATAGACCAATTCAACGTGGATCTATGTGACAACATAAGTATTAGAATTCTCAAATGACTTCCTTCACATCCTGGGAAAAGTAGATGTCATAATGAATGCTCAACCCAGGGTCTTCATCCCAATCCCGATGTGGTATGAATCTATCCATGTGAATAGATGTATTGATGTTGAACATGGTAGAAACCACTTGATTACCAGTCATTGAGGTAACCGTTAGCAAGTGTGAGGGAAATCACCAGTGATGTCAATGACTCCCAAGGTACCTTAGTACAATCCAGGGAATGTGAATAAATGAGTTGAGGTCGAACATTTGTGGAATCATCCGATTAGAGGTTAATGATGTAACCTATTTTCAAAAGTGAGGAGGCCTACAATTGAGGCATGCAGGTCCCGAGGTACTAACTGGTTTCTAAGTCTAACTCCTGGATGATGTGTTGAAGTCGACAGGAAAAGACTCGTCGAAGGAGGGCCTTGATGTATCCCCCATCATTAACATGAAACTGACACAATAAAGTGATGAAATATAGCGAATGAACATAGATTGACACGGGTATGGAAATTGGTAATTTTGTATATGGTTGACTCTTGAGGCGAATACTTCCCTTGGACACTGAGGCATGACATGAGACTTGGAAGCATAAATGCAAAATGGACCAAAACATAATGCAGCGGGTGCTAAGGAATTATTTGGATGGATCAAAGGATTGGAAAGACTCATAGGATTGGTTTAGTGTAGCGGTTTAGAGGATTATCCAAGTGTTCAGTGTGAAGGTAAAAAACAAGTGTCGTGTTCAAGGGAGACTGCAAGATTTGTTTACAAAATTTCTCAAGAAACTTAACCCACTTCCTTCAATTTTTTCCCCCATCCAGATAGATGAGTACCTATTTTTAATTTAATGAGATCGAGGAGGGTAACACATGATCAATATAACTCACCTTCGGTAAGTTCCTCGTATTTTGTTTAACAAACTATAAGAAGTAAGGGTTCGTTCCCATATGGGTCCTTCAATGTGTAGTTTAGCGAGTCCATAGAAGGAAAACTCGGTGGTTTTTCAAGTTTAGAGAGTCTGAAAAGAACTTAAAGGTGCCTCTAGGATTGTCATTTTTTTGTAATTTTAGTCTCCGAGGTCCGAAAAAGAGATAAAATATTACTCAGAAGATGCCCTTTCGAATATTTTAACGAGTGTGAAAGGAAGCAAGATCACTTGGCAATATTTTCATGTTTAAAGAGTTTGAAAAGAGCTTAGAGACTCCAGGGGGTTCCTTTTTCATATAACCTTTACGAGTCTGAAAAAGCGATAAAAGTATACTCAGTTACATTCTCATGTATTTTTTAGCATAAGAAATAACAAAGACTAAGCTCATTGGTTATTACAAGGTCATCAAAAGAACTCTGCTCAAATTCTTGTAAAATCAAGTTGTTATGGGCACAAAAGATTAGTAATTTCTCAAAAAAAGGAATAAAAACCCAAAAATAGACTTTATAATAAGAAGAAATGACCTCATTGACCATATCAAATATCAAACTAGGTTAGAAATTCATGTTTACCATTGTTTTTTACCATTCTCCTATGGTCCTTGGATTTTTACCTCTTTTGGAGCATTTTTCGAGCGTTGATTCTAGGAGCTGCGAGTGACCATTTTTAGATATGTCCAAACTAGGTTGGTTGTCTCTTCCTTCTCATCCTTTTTCTTGTTTTTTACTACATTTTAACCTTATTTTAGGTGTTCTAGGCTCCTTGGGAAGCCCTAGAGTGTCGAATTGGATCGACGCTCCCTCAAGCCATTGAGGGGAGTGTCGATCGTGATTTCAATGCACTAGTGTGTATTTCCAGGGTGCGCTAGCTCTCTGTAGGATTCTTTGAGGGAGCATTGGGTGCAAAACTCAAAAATTCTTTGATTTTTAGGCTAAAAAGAGGCAAATTTTTTCCATAAGGATTTAGCTAATGATGATTAATTGATGTTTTTGTAGGTTTCATATACAGTTAGCCATGATTGAGTGGAAAGAGAGTGAGCATGATTTCAATGATATCGTCGCTCTCCAAGACACTTAAGTAAGGGAGGCCTTGCGTAAATATGGCTTGCTCAAATACTTCAAGCTTCAAAACATGAAAAAGGAAGTACTACTACTTGAGTACTTGATTGGTCTATGGGACGACGTTGAGCAAGCATTCCGAATAGGACCAAATATGCTTGAAATTGAAATAGACGATGTATATTTTATGACGGGGCTCTCGAGGAGAGGGGCACCCATACTCTTGTCTGAACACCAGGCTAATCCACAACTGACTGAGGCATATGTTGTCAAACATTGCATACCAGGGTCACGGTTGGTGGGCGTGCAGATTGTGATAAAAAGATGTGAGTGATATAGCACTTCGATCCATTATATTCGCCATCACCAAGTTGGCAGGGAGCACCAGTGCCCACTTGGATTCTAAATCACAAATCTCTTATGCCATAGAGTGTTTGGAACCGATATTATTCAACTGGAGTGCAGGGTTCCTGAGGAACATCAAAGAAAAAATATCCAAATGCAGGACTGACAGATAGAAACAGTTTGGGTACAGTTCTTTCTTGGTTTCATTTTTCTTAGAGTGTATCCCTCAAATGCATCTACAGGTTGCAATGATAGCACATCATGTGACCAACCCTCGTATGGAGAGGTGGACAAGTCTTTCCCCTAGGTTGGGGAGCCCTTTGCTTTCAGATTTACTGTTGACTTCTTCACATGGTGGAGAAGGTAGTTAGTGGTGATTGAGGACTTCCCCTATCCTGGGGTAGATTTCAGACGTAGTGCAGACTTGGTACTCGCTGAGGGAATATAGTGGGACGCATCATGTATGAAAGATAATCATAACCTTGTAACCAATATTTTTGTTTTATTTTTTTTATATGTTATTGTTTGTACAATGAGGGATCTAAACCATATCGTTTTCATCATGCAGACTGAGGTGTGTCTTGTCTGATGGAGATGCCAGCATTGGGGCGTCGTGGGGATGCATAGGTAGTAGCTAATCATGATGTCATAGTGGGAGGGCTCCAGGAGGTAGAGAGAAACCTCTAGGGCTTGACGATTGGTGTACCTCCCTTGAGGAGGCGAGACGTGACTTTAAACTTGCAGTGACACATAGTTGGGGTCTTTGAAGGCCTCAAACATTTACTACAATCGGTGACATGAGAAGTAGTGTACTTTTTGGAGCACAATGTGATACAGGAGGATGAGTAGAGTCCTCAGATATTTTGTAGTCCTTAAGATGATACTATGGGCATGAAGGCCCATGTTTTTCCTCGTTCTGTACTTTAGAATGATGTACTTAAAATATGTTTTTTATCATGCATATATATATATATATATATATACGAGTTTTGCGGCTACTTATGTTGTATTTTTATGTTTTTATGTGATATTTTTGTACATATGATTTATGTTTCAAATTTTTATCTATGCGTAAGATACCAATCCGACATGTAATTTGCTAATGAATCTGAAGTTGTATTGAGTTATCTCGATATGTGTCCGTATTGGATAAATTCAAACGATATTTCGAGAGGATGAACCCTTAGGTGGAGACATTGTAAAACCGAGTTGTGAACGGCGAACTCGTGATTAAGTTGACGGACCACAAGTTGAGAGTCTAGGTTGATCATCAATTGAGTTATACCTAGAGAGGAGGCTTCAATTAAAAGTTTAATGATGGCATGATATTCTACCATGTTATTGGTCGCATGTCTGAGGAAACTTCCTCTTGAACTCACTAACTCACCAGAGTGGTAGCTAACCCAAGCTGCAGAAGCGATGTTCTGGGTGTGTCGACTAGCGCCATCCGCAAACCCAAAATAGATGGGAAAGGATGATGTCATCTACGCATTCAATCATAAAGCAAAGTATAAGTAGCTGAGGTAAAACTCATGCATGCAAAAGAAAAGACACACCAAGTCCAGAGTATATAGTACAGTAATGTACAAATCACACATGTGAGATATTCTATGCATAGTAATTCTTGAAGCAAAGCCCATTTCGGGGCTCACCAAGAGATATTCCATCGTATTCTATTAACTCATAGGCGGCTCTATGTAGCATGTGTTTTATGACATAAGGCCCGTGCCACATGGGTTCTAACTTTTCAGCCCCCAGTTTTTCATGATCTTGATCATAGACTAGGACGATATCCTTCTAGGAAAGCACGAGGTTGGATGAATTTATCATATTGATTTTTCAAGCGTTTTTTATGTCTCGTTGATGAGGGAAACATGGCGATGGGTTTCGTCCAACTTGGTTAAATATAGGAATCATTCCTCTTCATCAGAAGTATGAGGTAGGATTTCTATGGTAAGTTTCAATGAGGGTATCTCACATTCGATTGGTAACACCGCTTCTATTCCATATGCCAACTGAAACGACGTGAATACATTTGTGGTTTTCACTTAAGTTTGATAGGCCCAGAGTGCAGAGAAGAGTTGCAAGTGCCAAGAGGTTTTGTTTTCTCCCACCATGTGTTGTAGCATGGTCTTCAATACTTTTTTGATGGCTTCAACTTTTCCATTCACCTAAGGATAATAGGGGGATGAGTTTTAATGGCAAAAACCCAGCTTGGTGCACAATTCACCCATCATCTAGTTTTGGAAATGTGATCCATGATCAGTTACAATAGCTTGTCAGACACCTGATCGAGTGATGATGTGATTAAACACAAAGAGTGTTGCATTGCGGCCATCATTAAGGAATGTAGGCATAACCTCAGCCCAACTAGTGAAATAATCAATGGCAACGATGATATAACTGTGCCCCCGGCTGAGGTAGGTTTACATTACATAAAATCGATGCCCCACTTTGAAAAGGGGTCGACAGTGATAATTGGATGCAGTGGAGTGGGGTGGGTACATGATTTATTCTTAAAGATTTGACAAGGTGGGCTTTTTTAACGGCCGTGATGCAATCTTTGAATATAGAAGGCCAAAAATAACCAGTACGTAATATTTTCTGGGTTGTAGCCAACCCAGAAAGATGACTGCCACAAGCTCCAAGGTGGCAGTCGTTTAAAACTCATTCAGCCTCGTCATGGGTTAAACAATGTCATAGGACAGTATCAATGCAACGGTAGTACAATGTGTCTCCAATAATGCAGTAGTGTTTGGAGTGGTGTCAAATGTGACGGCGTTCATCACGTGAAATGTTCAGTTGAAAATGTTGGGTTTAGAGATAGAGAAGAATATCTTTGTACCAAGGATCGAATGTACTAATGAGGAATAGGGATTCATCAGGAATAGAATCATTGGGCTCAATATCCTCATCAGTATTGGGAAGATTGCAAATCAATTCTGCAAAAACCAACAATTTCTTAGCTTTTGAATTGGCAAACTCAAAATCGAATTCTTGGAGAATAACGATCCATTTGGAATATTTTCCCCCAAGTACTTGATGAGTCAAGATGTGGTACATGGGGTTCGAGTCTGCAATGACCATGGTAGTGCGTAATAGAATGTAATGGTGAAATATCTAGACGAAAATAATTGTTGCCAAAGCCAACTTTTCGACATGCGAATATTGGAGTTCAGGACCTGATAGACTCTTACTCAAATAGTAGATCACATGTTCATTGTTGTCATCATGCTCTTGTACTAACACCATAGAAATAGTGGAAGTAGAAGCATCCTGATAAAGGATATAGTCTTTCGCATAATTTGGTGGGTGCAAAAGAGGTGTATTCGTTAAGGCATTCTTAAGAGCATCGAATGAGCATTGAATAGTTTCATCCTAGATGAAAGGGGCATCTTTCTGCAACAATCTCATAAATCCTTTACTGATTTTGGTGTAATTGCAAATGAAAAGGCGAAGAAAGTTTCCCTTCCCTTGAAAACTTTGCAGTTGGTTCAGATTGTTGTGAGGAGGTAAAGCTAGAATGGATTTGACTTTTAAGGGATCCACCCTAATCCCGTCTTTAGAGACTACGAAGTTGAGGAGTCTCCCTGATTCGATAGTGAAGATGCATTTATGGGGGTTCAAACGTATGTTGTAAATTGATATCAAAGAAAGATGGCTCGTAGGTGACCAATGTGGTCTTGTCGACGAGATGAGTGAGCAGACAAGTCATCGAGGTAATATTCAACAATATGTTTGATATCATGGAATGCATACGACATGGCCCGCTGAAAAGTAGCTCCAACATTTTTAACACCAAAAGGTAATTTTCGATAAGTGAAAGTCCCCCAAGGTCAGATGAAGGTTGTTTTATGTTTATCAGTTAGTAGAATGTCAATCTGGTTATATCCATAAAATCCATCCATAAAAGAGAAAATGACGCTTCTGACACAATTATCGATAATTTGGTCGATAAAGGGTGTAGGTTAATTGTCCTTGAGACAAGCCTTTTTAAGATCCTGATAATTGACACAAACACGAATGTTTCATTATTTCTTGGTGACCAAAATGATGTTGGAAACCCATTCAGTCAGAGGGATGGGATAAATAAAACCATACTTTAACAGTTTTCTGACTTCTGCTTTATGGCTGCGATTTTCTTAGGATGAATCGGGCAAAAATTTTGTCTTTCAGGTTTAATTTCTGGGTAAGTCTTGATTTCATGCACAATGATCGATGGATCAATCCCTGGAATTTCTTCGTAACTCCAAGTGAAGATGTCGCATAATTCCTTGAACAAGGCAGTGTACATTTCAACTTCTTTAGCTGAACAATTGGTGCCCAATTGTATGTTTTCCATAATACCTTATTTGATTGATATGTTGACAGTAATCATAGAAGATATGTTTCCCAAATTCCCCTCGGAGGTGGTATCCTGAGTGAGTATTGGAGATTGGGGATAGTTGACGATATCGCTAGGAAAGATAGAGGATACATATTTCTCAATGTCATCCAAACTCGGAAGAAAGGATGAACCATGGTGATTGGCATCCCATAGTGCCTCCTCGATATTAAGCATTTCCATAATATATTCGTCCGGTGGAAAAACCTGTAGGATGTAATCGAAAGTAGAGGATAGGGAGTATAACCAGGATGGTAATGAATAAGTCATAGATGCCAGCAAATGTTGGTCATCCGGTGAAGGAGAGGCAGACTGGATGGTGTCATATTTAGCCTCTGCAGGACTAAGTGGCATGGTGTCACCTAGTGCATCAGATTACAGAGAACTAGGAACAATCCATGGATCAGATGATTCATAGGATTGATGTGCCATAGTCAAGATCATATTGATCATTGTGATATGTTGCATAGTGGTAAGAAGAGGTGCAGGAAAGGTACCCATAAGTGAAGAGTCTTTTAAGAGACCCACTCCAACACTTTCATAAGTGATTTTGAATCTCCCAGAAAAGGAATGTTGTTGGTCATTTGAGTGCGAGCATCGGTGGTGTAGTAATCTAACTAATCAATGGTCACAATTTTAACCTGATGGGGAAAATGGACATATCTAAACACCAAGGAAGTGATGCCACTCATAGCATAAAACCAACTTCTTCTTAGCATCAAGTTGTAATCGAGGGGAGCATCGACTACTTCAACATCTACTGAAACAATCTTGCCTCCCAATTGAATGGCTAAGGACTGTAATAGTCCATGAGGATGGAATCCTCTCCCATCAGATGCTCGTAACATGGTGGGATATTGATTAATACCATGTGATTTGAGGCCTTTCCAACAATCCAAAGACATGACACATGTGGAATATCCCTTTTCCAAGATCATGCGATGAATATGTTGATTGTGGACAATTACATTGATATGGAGAGAAAGTTGGTGAGAGATTCATGATTGAAAATTATCCAGGTTAAACATGATATTATTATATGACTCAGGATCTATTTCTTCGATGGTTGCCAAGAGAGTCCTACGTTGACTAGGGAAATATTGTATAACTTCGAGAGTTGACATAGCACACGGTGCTTGAGCCAAATCTTCAACGATGTTTTAGTTTTGAGTATCACATGAATTAGGATTAAAAGTCAACTTTTGAATTGTACTCTTGAGTGGACATAAGATAGAGTCAAATGTAGGTTTCTCAATCTAGAGTGGCCCAGATGGAGGAGTAACGGTGGTGGATGGTGGATCTGATGTAGTACCATTAGTTACTTTTTCCTTATCAGGTTTAGCCAGAGGTGTGTCATATGTCATAGTACAAGTGGTCAAATATATCCCATTAAACATGTAAATGTGCACACTTGATGAAGCTTCCTCACTAGGAGGATGATTTGGATTACCTCCTACTAGAGGTTCAGGAGCTTGTGCAATCAGTGACTATTGTTGTGGAAAAGGATGTGTCAACACAACAGGTTGATAATTTCCTTTAAAAAGTTTTGCAACTTCGTCACGATGAGGACAATCTCATGTGTAGTGATCGTCGCCAGAAATGAGACATGGAAATTTCAGTTTTTGTTGTATTTGTTTCTCAGTAGCAGGTGGTTATGCTTGTGTTTTTGTATTTTCAATTGGATTATTATTTTTCTTCGGTTTATTCTTCATTTTCTTCTTCCTCCTTGATTGTTGTGGAGAAGTAGATTGAATTGCATTCACCTCAGATACTTGAGTCAAGGTGGAGCTTGGTGAGAGTGAAGTCGATCCGATAGTGGGGGAAATCACTAAGCAATTAGTCGTGTCGATCCACTGTCAACTGGATTGTCTTTTGACGGAACCTATAACTCCATCTGCATGAGTGGTGGAGGATGGTATTGATGGATTGGTTTACGTATGGGGAGCGATTGAAATCAGTTCATACAAAGTACCGGATTGGGAATAAACCAAGTCTAGATATTGGGCATGAGCAATGGCTTCCTCTTCAGTGACGAAACTACCCATGGCTACATCACAGGAAATCGGAGGTAAAAGATATTTAGTGAACCATTCAGCCAAACACTAGTGAGGAATGGTCTCTTTTATCAACCATCATCGTCGTCTCCACTCATGAATATGATCAGATATATGTATGAATTTGGTTTGACAAAGGGAGGTCAACAGTTATGTACCAGTCTCGTAACGGATGGGTAATTGAAAGTGCATGAGAAAATCCATGGCGAGAGAATTAAAATCTTGAAAAGTTCCACGTTATAACTCAATGTACCATTTGGTTGTTAAACCCGTAAGTGTACGCTGGAAAAGATGTAACTGGTTAGAATCATCCATTAGTGAAGTTGATGAACACCATAGATGAAAATTCATAACGTGGTTATTAGGATCTTTACCAGGTTTCCCATCAAATTTTGGGATATCGAAAGGTAATTTAGTAGGAATAACTGGCCAGAAAGGAGAATGTAATATGGGATCATTATTCAATCATGATAGATCTGGTAGATCTAGAGTGGATAAGAATGGTAGTTGTCGATTGACCTGAGCATGATACCGGTGTGCCATGGGGGCACCAGTAGAGCTGTAAACTAGTTGAGGTGGATAGTTGTACCCAGCGGGCCCTCCCATATACTGTTGTTGTTGACCAGCAAAGGTAGGATTCATTTGTTGAAGAATGTTCATGAAAGGAGAAGGGAAAACCATTTGGCCTTGGGGAGGATAACCAGTGTAACCTGAGGGACGATAGTTCTCTTGATTAGCTTGAGGTGGATAACTAGTATACCCTTGAGGAGGGTAACTAGGTTCTCCTTGAGGAGGGTAAGGATTTGATCCTTGGGGAGGATAATATTTTTGACCTTGAGGACCCCAAGTGGGATTCAGGACCCTCGGGAAAGGTTGTCCAGAATGTAATCCAGAAGGATTAGGATTCGGTATTCCTCCTTGTGGGTTGGGGTTTGACGGCCCTCCCTGATATGGTTGATGAAATGTACCTCTTTGGCATCGTCCCCAGGATTGTGGGTGGTTTTCGATGAAATAAGGTTGTCCCTCTACCATTGGTTGGGTAACAATTGGGGTTTTACCGATGAAAGGGGGTTGCCCCCCAGTCGGCACTGGTGTATGGAAGGATTGTTGTCCCCCAACATGGATGTGTCCACTAGACAGGGGTTTCCCCCCAGTAGGGATTTGTCCTGCGGTTGGGTTTATGTGTGTGGAATGGTTTTGCATCCTATGATGCGAAGGTGTCCCAATGGGGTTCTGTGGAGTATATGAAATGGTATCTTGAAGAGGAATAATAGATGTAATCGTCAGGGTACTTTGCACATGACTAGGCAACATGACTCATGTTTCACTGTGAACTTGCCCTGAAGTGGTAGCAATATTGACTGTTGGTTCAACGAGACGGTTAATGGGCTGACCTAACGGTCCTACCTCTGCACCAGCGGTGGTAGAGGCACGAGGAGGGTCAAAAGGCGATCGGATAAAATTAAATTTTTCATAAAGATATCATCCTGATGGAGTCCTCCATATAGAACAAATAAGAGTTTGTTGTGGATATATCATTTCAGAAAAACGAACGGGAGTGGTGTATTATTCGCTAAATTTTGGTTGTATCGGTTCCATATCTAGATGATTATATGGCCTTGATGGTAAGTGAGGGTAATCTTCTACTATAACGTTACCTGAAGAATCCAATTGGACAATGAGTGGATCAAGAGGCACTTACAAAGCAGGGTTGACAAGAAGGGTGCCTTCCTTAACTGTAACTAACGCTCTCTCAGGATTTGCTAGCAAAGGAGTAGCGACACTCCCAGCATCTAAATGGTTCTCAACCTCTTCATGGTAAGTGTCTTTAGGTGAGTTAGGAGGTAAGGCTTCGTAGCCCTCTGGAGGAAACCCTTGCATCCTACATTATCTACGAAGACCTTTATCATCCACAGTACCAATTTTTTAAGACAACTCAAAGTAAACAAACAACACTTGCTAAAAAATCTAGAAGACCAACAAGAAAACAATGCCTTCTCTCAATGAACGTAATAGTTGGTGATGAAATCCAACATCATGTGATCAAAGTGAGAAGGGGATAGGATATGAGTGGTTGGATCAGTTACGTTGGTGACCTTCTTAACAAACTTACACCTTGGTGCAAGATTCCTCACGGTTTTACCCACGGGTTACCCTCCAAGGAGCCCGAGTGATTTTGACCAACGTTTGTTCGAGGCACAACGAAGTTTCCCTTCACTGTCACCTTGTGTAAGGACCCTAAATATTGTGGCTACTAAGGATACCAACTCGCATTCAGTCTTTGGGTGGGTACAGTTGACAGTCGAGTCTGAACGTATGGGCAGGATATCAAGTTTGAAATCCTTTAAGAGAACTAAGGACAAGTGGACCAGTAAACTCCAGAGCACCCCAAATGGATTCGGAATTCACGAAGCTCCGAGACCAAATGAAGATAGTTTAACCTCAAGAAGAACCCCCAATATACGATCTAACTACTACGAAAGGTTAAGCCTCGAAGGGATAATCTTCTTTTCTCTGCCAAACGTGACCTCGTGCATAACCCCTATGTGAGAGGGGGATACCAGCTATACTTATACAAAAATTGGATTTACTCTCCCTATTGCAAGATTATGAGTTTGTCTTGAATGCTTTGGAGAGTTATTCTCACAGCCTATTCCAAAGATCTAGTCCTAGTCTATTGTTGGTGTGAAGATCTTAAAAATAAAAAGTTTCTAGATTGATTTTAATGGATGTTCGTTACACAAAGGTGAATGAAAATGAAACTGACGATGTTTGGTACTCGACTCCAAAAACGATGAAAAGAGCTTATGGTAAGGAGAAGAGTTTCGTTTCTTTCACTAACAAACACTTAAGAATGCAAAATTTCATGCAATTTCATTCTCAACAAGTATTCAAACAAATGCCAAATTATAAAGAAAACAATTTCCAATATTCAAAACCAATACAAGCAAGTATATCTTTGTTTGATTGTAAATGTAAATTGAATAATTCATCTAATGCTTCTTACTTTCACTAATAATGAAAAATAATTTCACTACAGTCATTTTGAAAAATAAGGAGCAAAAGAACACAAAAAAAGACACTCTCAGCAGTTAATAAGACACTAAAAGAAGAACAAAGTATCCACTCAAAGAAAAATACCAAAAAACAAAGAATCAAACTTAATATCCTTCTGGAATTGAGTAAGGGATAAAATACAAAGAGAACTATGTTAAGATCAATAACTTTTCTTATGAAAACCTCTAATCAATCAGATAATTGACAAAAGCAACAAAAAGAAACCAATTTCTGAAGAAAAACGATCGTTTTTGCAATAAGGAAAGATAACACAAACCCAATTAAGACTAAAAGAATGAAAAGAAGCAAGTTGTAAGTAAAACAGAAGACAAGATCTGATAGAATAGGATCTGAGCCAAAGAGAAAGACCCAAGAATTATACCCAGCAAACAGACAGCCGGCAATTTTTCAAAGCAAGAAAAATCGGTGCTCTGGTAGTAACAACACCAAAGTGCTACAGTGCTCCCTAATGCACTATGGGGGAGTGTTGATCAAACTATTAGCACTTTGACTTAAACTGGAGAGGGCACTAGTTCTGAGAAAAGTTTTGGAAAAAACCCAGAAAATTAAAAAAATCAGGAAAAATTCAATCAGACTCTGTGAGACAACTTTAGCAAAGATGAAAGATGTAAGGATAGATCAAATAAGAAAATGGGATCCAAGGATAGGAGAGAGTACGGATGAAACCAAGGAAAGAATAAAAATTGAAAATTCGATCCTCGGTGGAGTAGCCAATTTCTGTTATAGAACAATTCCCCTGCGGACAAGTGAATCTTCCCTTGGATTCTAGACCCCTAATACCAAGACAAAAAAAACAAAAATTGACACCAACATCCCTTTGAATTCAGTTTAAATAATCAGAAAGAGAGAGAGGGACAAAAAGTGTGATGTACATTGTTTCAAATTTTGTTCTCGCTACTTCCAATCCAAGTTTTATTTCCAAACTACCTAGCACAACTTGACACCTACAATGCAATGGACAACAAAGAGAAACAAAGAACTCCTACTCTACAATATTAGATTTAAAAAATCCATGTACAAAGATCGAAAGAACAATAGACAAGAACATGCAATAATACACAAGATTGAATGGAATAGGCTAAGTATATTGATGATAACTTTAAAGAGATACTTACAATCATGGATGATGTTGCAGTAGCTTCTCGAAGTCCTCCTCATCCAACCCCTTGCTCGAAACATCCACAATCAGAATGACAATGATTTTGTTGATTATTTTCCTCCTTTGTTCACCATGAGAATGCCTCCATTTATAGGCTTTGAGAGGCCCAACCACCTTGGTTATATTTGTGATTAGTTGAGGATATGACTCCATCAGTTGTGATATCTCCCTTAGATGCAGCCTAAGGGTTAGATTCGAGCCAACCCACTTTGAATCATCCATAGTTGTCCTTAGAGAAAAGGGTATTTCCTCCCAAGATTTTCTTAACCAATTTGATGCTCCCTTACAATGGGAAACAGAGCGCTACAACTCTCCCTGCTAGATAGACAAAGAGCACTATCACTCCATGCATATGAGTAGGGCAATGTTGATCTTCCAAAAGTTGCCAAGATGATCAATTCTCATATAAAAACACTTTGTTCTGACTGTCAAATGATGGGGCTTCTTCTTATAACATGTTTTAGGGGCCATATCAAGTGTTCTCATGGTGTTTTTCACGATGTGACACTTGCGCGATGAAGATGCGACACTTGCGACAAAAGTGCGACACTCATGACACTTACAACAATGAGAATGTGACATTGTCGAAGTGAGGAAATTTGATGTGTAACAATGTATGTCCTTCTCTGTTCGCGTTCTATGTGTATGCTTTGCTTCCCCAGTCTTTGTGACTTCCTACAGATGAAACCCGCAGTCCACCATCCAAATCCAGAGAAGGTGGTTCTGTGGTACCCTTTCATCAATAATTCAATCGACCATTATATCTTGTAATGGCTCAACTTCTATAGTCATTAATTCTCCAACCACCACTATGTAACCTATTTCCTTGGTCATGTAGTTTCATACTAGTATGATATGGTGGTAGGTGTGGTTATTATGTTTTCAAGCATAGGTTATATTTTTGTGCAACCTTCCTATTTTCTTCACATAATCATCTTAGCTACATTCCATCAATCCCTCTGCTTCATCAATTCCCTCTGGTGTATCATGGTGAGAACTTATCAAGGTCGTTCCCTCTCAATTAGCAGTTTGGTGTTTGTATTAAATCAAAACGTGATTAAATGCCTCATCATATAAACATATGAATTTTGTGCATAATTACAGTCTTGGGAGAAAACAGGGTGTTACAAACAAGTTGAGAGGAATAAGAGATTTATGGTTGGAACTGATCCAAGAGTGTGAGATCACTGATTTTTTGTTTTCCAAATATTATGATGTGTAAATTTGTACATAGATATTGGCATAGTGTTATGCACCGAGGGCGATGCAAAATTGTGGGGGAGGAAGAATGTAACATCCCTACTATAATACTCATTTTAGTAATGCATAATGTAGATATGATATGTGGTCGTGGCCAAGCGATGTAATATGAAAACTTGTATATCAAAATATAATAAATAAAATGTGATGTCCCCTGCAGATGGACATGTATAGAGATATGGGGTTTGAGTTATCTAGAAGAGAGGAGGGGTCTAAAAATGGGGTTTCTACCCATGAGTTTAAATCCCAATCCTTTTCCTGATTGTTAATGTGTTTTTTTTGTGAACCTTCTAATTATTCCCTTGAGTGTAGTATATCCCAATCATTGAATACATGTAAGAGGGTGGGTGTGAGGATTCACATCCCATAGTTATTGGAGTATGGGGTTGAGTAAAATCATCCTGGGGAAAAGTGTGAGTAAAGAAAGCAAGGAAAGAAAGGAAATTTATATGGGAAAAGAGGGCAAATTTTACAGGCAGATTTTGAGCACAAGGGCATCACCTTATTGACAAATATCTTATCATGTTCATTCATAAAGGGGGTTTTTAAATTGTAAAAAATAAATTCAATATGTTGTAGGTATTGTGGGGGGGATATAGGGGCATATTTTATTAGAAAGATGTATTGGGAGGGGGGTTGAACAAAAGGATTTTGGGAGATATTTACCAATATCTAGTGAAATTAGGGGTATTCTTTATAATCTCATGAACGAAGGTGTTATGTCACAAGCTCACAATGTGAATACCCCATGATTTTGGGACAACAAGAGAAAGAAAGGCAGTGGAACTTGGAGGAAACAATGGTGGACATGTTAGTAGTTGTTAAAGACTGAAGAGGCAAGTTATCAAGCTTGCATAAGAACCAGGTTTTTAGGCCTGTAGAGTGGACTCCCTGTGTGAGAGTGTAAGTGGAGCAGCAAGCTTGCTGCTATTAGTTTTTTTTCCTGGTAGTTTTCCTAGCAATTAACATCCCTAGAAGTAGCCAGTAAAGAGATTCTTGGTCACATGTGTAAGAGACCCTGATAAACGATTAGTGCAACCCAATGCACTGAGAGTAATGAAGGGGGTACATTCCTTGGGTTGGGAAGGTCAAGAGGAAGAGAGCTTGAGGAAATTAGGATAGTTGTAGGAGAATTCCAATGGGTTGTGAGATTATTTGATTTTTTAGGGGACTGTGAGAGGCACCCTATTTTGTGGATTCCTTGCCCCAGCTCAGGGGTGGCTTACTGTTGAGACTTGGAACAACAAGTCTATGGTTGGGTGGAAAATTCATCCTATGCAGCCAGTTGCACAACTCTTTTAAAGATAAGTGTTTTGATCATGAATTGAAGTTATATTATGAGTTTAATTATTGTGCATTCACTTTGTGTTTGAGAATGATTTATATGTTATTGTATTTGAGTTCATTAGTTGCATTCATGTTTATTTTAGAATGTTGTATATGCATTTGGTTAATGGTATCAGAAATGGTTAAATATATATGATTTGGGTAGCTAGTGAGTTACAAGAACTGTTAACAGAAATTTTTATTTTATGTGTATTTTCATTAGTAATGGGCCTTAGCATGGCTAGGGAATGTTACAGATTGGTATTAGAGCTCAAGGTTCAACATCGAGCTTGTATGGGCCAAGACCAATGTGAAATTGGTCGACTTTAACTATTGTAGAGTTTCATCAGTGACGAATTGGGGGGAAATGGTGAAAACAGAGTGAAACCCCAAATTTATCAGCATATTCAAGTTTAAAATGCCTCAAAACAATCAAAGAGAGGATTAATGGCATAAATCTACAGTTTGTGGAGTTAAATCGGTAGGGAAGACAAGATTTTACATTTTAATGGAGATTGAAGAGTTGGAAAGTTGATGGCCCATATTGCATTTGACTTGGCGATCAACGGTCAAGATTCATTCTGGAATGGTTAAAAACTTCCTATTTCACCGAAGAAAATTTTGGGAGAAATTATAAAATTCTCAAAAATTTACAATTTTCGATATTTTTGAAAAATTCCATACAGTGATGACGTGGAGTGACAGGGTCCACAGTGGCAGTGCCATGGTGGAAGAAGGCAAGGGTTTGGGTATAGAGTTACAAGGACCAATGGCTAAGATCACTTTGATATTGAAGATCGATGATCCAGATCTAATACAAGCTTGGACAAGAAATTTTAAGTTTGTAGTTTTGTGGGAAGGAGCTTGCGGAGAAAAGGCTATAGGAAGATCACTTATGGGAGAAATACTTCACGGGAGAAAGGCTGCGAGAGAAGGGTCGTGAAGGTAAAATCCCAATAGGCTTGCCAGCAGTAGAAAAATCTTAAGGGCGTGCAACTTGACAACTCTACAGATAAAATTATGTGAAAGTAAAGCCCGATAGGCTTGCGGGTCATGAGTCTTGGACAAATCTTGAGAGGTGCAACTTGACAAATCTATAGAGAAAATCCTATTAAGGTAAAATTTGATAGGCTTTTGGGTTGAGGATTGAGGGAAAATCTTGACGACCAATAACTTGGCACTCTGTGGAGAAATGTCCACGAAGGTAAAATATCGATAGGCTTGCGGGTCGCAAACAAATCTTAAGGGCATGCAACCTAATAACTCTATAGAGAAAAGCCCACAAAGGTAAATCTCAATAGGCTTGTGGGCTGCGATTCGTGGAAAAATATTAATGGCATGACAAGTTGTCACTTTGTGGGGAAAAATACCGCGAAGATGTTCATGAATGGGTTGTGAGGAAAAACCTTATAACATGTCAATTTGACATTATGATGGGAATAATTTGCAAAGGAGAGCCCAATAGGCTTGTGGAAGGTTTGGAAAATGGTCGATAGAGGAGAACGATGGATGATGACATGGTCGAATCAAGGAATGACACGTGGACTCAACAAACACATGCTATGCCATGTTAGTTAGATTGCCAAGATTATGCGCAGATCATATTACTCAAACTATTACAATATTTATTTAGTCAATTTTCTATGAAAATTTTCAGTTTTTGAATGTCATCAACTTGTGGAGGCATTTTGAGGGCCTAAATAACATTTTCAAGAAGTTGAAATCGAGAGAACTATGTGTATTCTTGATACACCTAGTCTCTACTATTTAAGAGGAAACAACTTTGTGAGAGATTTCCAACAAGCTATTATGAGCGTAAAACAGATCTCGTATGAGAAAGTTATAGTTGAATCGGTACAGGGTATAATTTAAGCACCAATTTACTTCTAGAGGCGTAATTCCTTGCTTAGAAGTCAATTTGAGGCACAAGATTAGTCTGTGGAAATCCCATGGACCATAAAAGACAGCGAAATAATCAAAATTGGAATCTGGGTAGCTAAAATTGTATAGAATGGGAAAGAAGACCCCTATAACAGTTAGGGATAAAAATGAGAAAACAATTTAAACTTCTACAGACCATAACTTTTTTCTCATAGCTCATATTTGAGCAAGTGAGTAGTCAATGGAAAGATAATGAAGAATAGAAACATCGTGTGCACATGGAAAAGTGATTTGAGTAGTATAATTTACAATCCACTCAGAAGAATATGAATGGTGGCCTTAAAGAGAAGAAAATTATGCATTATTTTTCCAGAGTTATGAATATTCAGTTTCATATAACAAAAATTTTATTGCATGTAGATTTTATTGAAGAGATAAGGATACAGGAGGGAATATTTAGTTCCTATATGAGAACTAGAGATATGGAGGATGACCAAGGGTCTTACAGCCATGAAGATGAAATCAAAGGACTACATTTCATCATGGGAAATGTTGAGACTAGGTCCAATGGAAGAAGAAGAAATATGGAGCCTATGGAGCTAGTTGAAACTATGAGAAGCTTGTAGAGAGAACTGCAGAGCTATAGGGTAGACAATGAAAGAATGATGAAATCTGTTAAGCCCTAAGATTGGCTCATTACCCCTTAATTGGGGCATATTATATTAGTAATGTTATTTTATTTATGTCGGCTTTAGGCCATTAGTTGTAATTATACCTCCTAGTCTCCTATATATACCAAGGAGACATTTTCATTTTGAATCATGTTGTACTTGAACATTTAAGTGGGGTAAAACGAGGTTTCCCCCTCAAAGAGGCTTATTATCTGAAATTATCTATTTTTCAAGGCCTTTAGTACTTTTTCTAAGTTTTTTCTATGCTATATTGATATTTGGTTCTTAACATATGGTATCAGAGCTCAAGGTCTTGGGGTTTCGCTGCTACATCTAAGACACCTTGGAATTTTCAATATAAATTTTTTTCTACAATGTTTCAAAAGGAACGGCTTGGAGGATATTTAGTAGATGGATCAAGGTACGTTGGGTTCAAAATTTAGCTCTTGAGGCCTTATAATTTCAGAGATACAACCTGTACAAGATAGGGTTCTGGAATCATCCTGAACTGAGTCATTGCAGAATTTTCGCTATAAAAAAAAATTTGTAACGTTTTAGACCCTCAGCTTCAGAGGATATTCACAGAAATTGGTAAGGTATCTGTGGTAAAACGTTTAGCTTCTGGTTCATCTTAAATTGTAGATACACCCTGTGTAAGATAGGGTATCTGACTAGTCCTATTAACTAGTCTCAAGAAGGTGTTCCAAGTAAAACAATCATAACTTCTTACTAGAGTATCCAAATTGAGTGGGACTAGTTTCATTGGATCATGGATAGTCTGTAATATTTCTAGTACGCATTTCAGAATTTTATATCAATTATTTTGTGCGGGGAACGCTATACAAGTGATATCTCCTGGAAAGGACAAAAATCGGCAAGTTGTGGGGAATTTACCATAAATTCCACTTGGCACGTCCAATTTTGATCAGACCTATGGAATTGTAGAGAAGAAGTATCAAAGAACTACATAAAAGAAAGTTTCATACCCAGAAGGGTCGAAACTTGGGAGATACAATAGAAGAAAGATTGTCTAGCAGAAGCACCTCAAAATCAAGGTTCAAAAGTGATACTTGGCCAACATGCCACCCAAAAAGGGAACTTCTACAACAAATAAGCCTCCAAAAAATCCTACTTGGACTCTTGATGAAGGTGAAGAAATGCGTAGGGACATAAATGATTTACAAAAGAAGATAGTAACAAAATATGAACTACAAGAGATGATGGAGGGTTTAAAAGGGGAGATCATGGAAGTATTGAAAAATTTTGTAATAGAGAAGACACCTGAAAGTGAAAATGCATCCCAAAAAATTCATGATGAGGACACAAGGAAGGTGAATCAAGAATAAAGAAACTCCAACTTTGGTTTTAAGACCAACCACATTCCTAAGATCGATATGAGGAAGTTTGATGGCAAGGACCCAATCACATGGATACTTTAGATGGAGCAATTCTTTGATCTCCATAATGTGCCACATACACAAAAGGTATGAATTGTTTCTTTATATTTAGAACCTAATCAATTTTTATGGTATCGATGGCTTTGTTCTCACAAATCACTCGTCACTTGGACAATTTTCACAGAAGAAATGATAGCACACTATGAGGATACAAGGAGCAATACCTTCTTTAGCCAATTGATAAATCTCAAGAAAAAAGGTTCAGTTACCGAGCACATTGAGAACTTCCAAAGATTGAATATAAAGGTAATTGATATTCCAGATGAGCACTTGATTGATGTATTCA
>ML781118.1:182168-195759 GCA_009831015.1 Picea engelmannii | reverse complement strand
TCTCTGTAATCTTTTTCTTTGCATTAATAAACTGCTCCAAGTGGCCGCGTTAGCTGGGGCCGTGGATGTTTCCCCGTAGGGGTTTTACCACGTGAAAACATCGGTGTGTTGATCTTTGATCTGGTTATGTGAGTGGTTACTGAAGGTGTTCGTCCTCTGTTGGAATACCTGTGTTGTCGAACAGTATTGTATTGTTATTGCTTATATTTTCAATGCTTTCATATATGCTTCAATGAATACTAATTGCTCTGATCTTTCCTTTATTTTTTTTCATAGAACTAATGGGTAGTTATTAGTATAACTACCTCTCTATATAGGTCTGCTTGTTTAAGGTAATTTCAAGTTACAGAGGGACGATTGGGAAGGAGTGAAAGGACTTTGACAATCGGGAACGATATCAACCATTGGACTCCTGGTGAGTAATTTTTTCTCTTCCGCCCAATAGTTAGTTATTTCTTTGAAATTCAAATTATATCTTTGCTTAGTATTATGTATGGGATTTTATTCTTGTGCAGTTGTGTGTACGCTATAGTAAGCTCACTATTGTAGGGGATTTTTCCCCGAAAGAAAAATTGGTGAATTTTCCCTAGTGGGCCTGTTTTGGTCTTTTTTGTTGTGTTTGATTTGTTTATTTTCTTTTATTTTGCCTCGGACTATTGTTTGGTACTTAGAATAATAGTGTACAATCATTAGAGTCTTTTCCCTTTTCATTTGTGCCTTTTGTGTTGCCTCTTTCCTTCTCTTTTTGACATTTTTGGAGTATATAAGTGTGTTGTATTTATCACAGTCACATACATGTATGTTCCCTCTAGTGTATATAGTTGCATGTACACGGGTCTCCTTGTGAACAAGGTTGTACATCATCCTAGGAAAGGTTTTTTTTTTATCTTTCTGGTTTGAGGTTGCTTGGCAAGGTGTCTAGGTTCTCTTTTGAGGTCTTGAGACTTTTTTTTAGTTGTCTGTTGAGTCTTGTAGTAGTTTCATTTGGATTTTATAAAAGAAAACAAAAGAATTTATGTGCATTTCCCTTGTTAGATCATTTCAAGTTTTGAGGGTAGATTAAGAAGTTACTTTCTGTGATATTTTTGTCCAAGAGTGGTTTTCACTGCTTTTTCGACAAATCTTCATAGTTCTTGTTTCTTTTCAACCTTCTCTTATGATGTTTCTTGCTCATTTTAAGGAGAAAGTTTGTTTTCCAAATCTTCCCTATTCCTTATACTTTTTAAACAAGAAAAAGGAAAAAACATTAATAGAAAGTATACTTTAGTATTTGTTTTAGTCCTTGCCTTTGTTTCGCTGGAAAGAAAAACGTTTATAGTGTGCTTTCTTCCTTTATAGTGTTTGTTAGTTTTTTTTATTGCATTTTGCATCCTCGAAAAGGAAAACGATTTCATTTTCATAGTTTTGACGAAAAGAATTCCATAATCTCTTTAGTTGTCTTGCATTTCAAAATTGCATTAGTAGTGCATTTCATCTAAAAGAAAAAGTTTCATTTCTTACACATCAAAAAGAAAGAGTTTGCTTTTAATTCTAAAGCATTTACACTCATGTTTTTAGTGAAGAACTGCATTTTGCATCTTATTTTCTTAAGTGTTTTTTCTATTGAGTCCTTCAAAACACCATTCAGTTTCACCCATCACCTTTGCTGAGTAAATAACAATCTTTTCAAAATGAACATTTAATTAAAATTAATCATACATTTAATTTTCTAAGGTAAACAAACTAGTTTAGGCTAGGGCATTGGTTTCGGTTGGAGAGTTGATTGTCCAAGGCCAAAAATCAACTTAGGAGTCTGATATAGGGAGAGCAAAATATGATTGGCGTATATGTGTGGCCAAGAAACTCTTCTCACACAAGAGCTAAACATGAGCTCACGTGAGGGAGATCCGAGGAGATAACCCCTCCGAAGCTTGACTAAATGTAGCGTAGAGATCGTATTTTGGGGGTTTTGTCAATGCCTTTACCTCCATGAGAGGCAACACTTTCAAGGCTTCGGGCTTTGTTACCCTACCCATATGTTTGATCCTAACTATCGATTGTTCACATGAATGTTGATTGTGAGTCAGTACCCTTAGTTTTCGTTCCTAGGAATCTCAAAGGTTACTGCGGGGGGTTTTCCATGATACCTCAGGCAGACGTTGCATCACACTTTTAAATACCACTAGAGGGTGCCCCACGAAGCGAGGGTACTTGCACCAGAAAGGGTTGGTTAGTTGAGGTCGAGGTAACTACTTCTCACTCCTTGGTTCACTGGTTCACGAGACTTAATCAACCCATGCCTTTGTCTATAAGGTCTTACCTTACTTTGTTACTATTGTGATCTCAGGACTTAATCCACCTAAGTCGGAATATTGGTAAGGTTGTTTGTGAATCTTGTTTCCTTAGGGATTTTTCTACTGATGTGCTCTACGTTCATAGATGACTTAGGTAAGTGATTTGGTGGTTTCCTTGAGTCTGTGATTTAAAGTGGCTAACCAACCGCTTCATCAGTCTAGGAGAGTTCAATGACTTCCACCTATTGAAGTGAATTCTCCACCACCTCCCTTGAGGCGTTGACTCGATCAAACTAGCATTTTGCACCGGTTTGTCCCATCGAGACCATAGCCACAAAACCTACAGAAACTAATGCTTATGCACCAAAGGTTACATGCATATCCTATCTCGAAGCTCAAGGTTTTGTTCGTCTGTTTAATCTTTCGTTAATTGGATCTAATAGTTTGGTTATTTTGCAAATTCCAACTATCAGGTCGAACTTCACTAACAGTCACCCTATTCGGTGGGATATAATTAAAGGCACTTAAGAAGTGTCTGAGTCAGGGGCCCATGCAACCCCTACATTAGCAATCGTGACAGGAGGAATTTATCCTCCCCTTATATCTAACCAAATGACTAGCACGGTTCAATCCACCATATCTGCATCGATCAGGAGCTCTGTGTCATTGATAGTTGGGTCCACTCAACCTTTGAGTGCGACCTCATAATTACCTTTCATATCTTGTGTGTTTTCATTTGGTATGCCATCAATGAGCATGCAGAAAGTATTGACTGGTTTTGAGTCAATTTCCCAAGCTACTAACATTGGTACATGGAGTTCTTTGATTCCCTTCCAAGTTATTCCTTGAGGCTGAGGACACATCTCTCCATCATTCCACTCACTTGGGAGAGGGTCCTTCCTAGATTTTGGCCCTTATCCCTTCTTAGGATGGGGTGGTCCTATGGGTAGCGGATTTTAATCTACTAGCATGCCATCTTCTTCCAACCCGTTCACATTATATGGTGGGTTTGGGAGTAATCTGTTTTCCTCATCTAGAGTGTCAACAGAGGGAAACCCCTTCCAAGGCCAATGGAATCATGTGCAAGGGTCCTAATCCTCACAAGGGATGTCATCAAGGGGCAACCCTTTTCTCAGTCAGAACATCCCAATGCAAAAAAAAATTCCTTTGTAAGGGGTGCTAGCGGGGACCAACCCTGCTTTTTTGTATGGGAACCAGATGGGTGAATGTTTTCCTCCATTTAAATAGAGCCAACAAGGTTTCACTCAAAGCTCTGGCCCATCCATGATCTCTTCCTAACAATCTGGTACCAGTACCAACCCGGGCTATTATTTTATGGCTGGCTCTTAGCTCAGAACCTCCAATGTGCCTAGTTGGAATTTTGGGCCCCACCCGAGGATACCTTTTATGGAAACATTAAATTTGCTAGACCTATCAAATATTATGAATGATATAGCCTCTCATGATCCAAACTGGTCGTTGGTTCACACCAAAATTCTGTTGGACATTCCAAAGTTCGAAGGTAAGTATGGTGAAGATCCCAGTTACCATGTGATGACATTTCATCAAAAAAATTCATCAAAATTTTTAAATGATGATTCTATATGGCTATGTCTTTTACAACGCACCTTATAGGGGCCACATTGAAGTGGCACATTAAACTTGACAATGGATCATTTCACACTTTTCACGATCTGTCTTTGGTTTTCCTCAATCACTTCCAACTTCCTTTCTAGTATGATTCTAGCACCGACCTCATGTCTACTCTTAAGCAAGATAAGGCCACTCATATCTCTTATCATATCCAAGAGTGGTGGAGAAGGAAGAGGCTAATCAAAGCCAAAGTTCCTCCTAAATTCTTGTTGGAATGGCTTGATCCAGGTGGATAACGATGGCCACCCACCTTTTCCAACTGGCTCAAAACAGTTTTCTAGCAATTTTGGTAATTTGAGGGAATAAATGAAGGTTTTTATGGATTGATATTCTCAATAATAGCCAAAGGCTTTGATTGAGCCCCCAAAATAAATCTCCTTGACAATACCTATCCAACGAGCTATCGTGCGCCCCAAACGAAGATCGCATGCAAAAGTTACAACCCCCGGGAAGTTGATGTACTAACTTACCCAAACATGGCCCACATGACTTTTGGTGCTTCATCTCCTAGGGTTAGGTTTTTTGGATGTCTAGGGTTTGTGACATTCCAGTTTATTGTAAAAAAGACCTTTAGAGCCTCATTATAATCATCTTCTTGTGAATGAGCACAGCCGTCACATCTCTTCTCAGAGATAAGTCGCCACCATTCCAGCAGGCTTGTTCCGCTGCATTTTATAGTTTCAACTTATTTCCTTATTGAATAGAAAACCAGCTTTACTATATCTCTGTTATTTTGTGTTAAGCATATTTTAATAATCTGTATCCATTTTGTTCTCCTCATAAAATCTGGATCAATGGTATCAGAGCGGTCTACTCATTGTCGTCTTAATGCATGTCCCCAATGAGTTCAGGGTACAAAGAATTGGGTGTTGAGTGATCAAGGTGGATATCGGTGGCCACCCACCTTTTCCAACTAGCTCAAAACAGCTTTCTGGCAATTTTGGCAATTTACTATTTTTAGCAGGTTTTAACTTCTAGGGCCATTTTGAGGGCCTAAATGAAGGTTTTTTGAGATTGAGGTTCTCAATGATAGCCAAAGGCATATTGAGCCCCCAAAATGAATATCCTCAATGATACATTTCCAATGAGCTATCATACGCTTAAAACGGAGATCGTATGCAAAAGTTACGACCCCGTGAAGTTGACATACTAACGTACCCAAACGGGGCCCACATGACTTTTGGCACTTCATCTCCTAGGGTTAGGTTTTTGGATGTCTAGGACTTTTGGCATCCCTGTTTATTGTAAAAAGGCCTTCAAAGCCTCATTGTAATCATCTTCTTGCGAATGCAAGTAGCCGTCACATCTCTTCTCAGAGATAAGCTGCCACCATTCTAGCGAGTCTTTCACTCTGTATTTTTACAGTCTCTGTACATTTGTTTGATTAATAGAAATCGTGTATTACTGTATATCTGTGTTTATGGTTGCATCTCTGATACATTTCTGTTGTATTATTGAATATCTGCAATATCTTTGTGCATTTCATTATTATATCTCCGCTCTCATTTCGTGCCGAAAATAATCTGGATCAGTGGTATCAGAGCAGGCTGCTCTTGATCATTTTTTCAGTGCATGTCCCCGACACGGTCCGAGTATAGCAAGTTGGGTCTCGAGCTTGTCTCTCTTGAAGACAATCACTCTCGCACACCCAAGAAACCCTCAATGGCAGAAGAAAAGAAAAATGACAGAGCAGACGATCCTATCAATCTGTTGCTTGAGAAAGCTCTCACGCGACAAAGGGACGAAATGATGGAGAATTTTTCCCACATCCTTCAATGCTTGCCGATAACAACAGGCGCATCTTCATCAAGCGGCCACTTTGGAGGCACCTCGCCTTTCAAGCTACAAGTTAATTTTGATTGTATTTGAAGGACAGATAGATGCAGAAGCCCTAGAAAAATGGTTAACTCTGCTAGAAGGTTATTTCTCTGTTCACAATTTTTTCGACAAAGAAAAGATCACCTTCTCACTCCTTAAATCTCTCCCTCATGTCAAACATTGGTGGGAAACTTACTGGGAGCAAAGTTCCATAAAGGAGTCTGGAATATATGGGGCCGATCCCACTTGGGATTTTTTTGTGGATGCGGTAAAGGAACAGTATTACCCTATTGGCAACTATGAGGACCAGTACATGAGATGTACCACACTGCGACAAGAGAGGGGCCAAGCAGTTCTGAAGTTCACCAATACCTTCCATACCTTGTGCACCAAGATGGGTATCAAAGACTCCAAGCGACATTTGGTTCTGAAATATTGTGGGGCTCTACACAGATACATCCAAACTGAAATGGATTTTTTGGACATCTCATCTCTCGGTGTTGTTTATCAATATGCTGTCAAAATCAAGCAGAAATTTAAGCACCAGAACAAACGGGAGTTCGGGTCTGCAAATCCGCAACAACCGATGTAAGAAAAAGATGGCCCTAACAAACAGTCTCCAGAAAACCAGTCCAAGACACAGGAAAAGAAGGGTCACGGGAAGACAAAGAAGGACACCGGAAAATGGTGCGAGTTCCACAAAATCCCCTAGCACAACACCGATGAATGTCTCTCAAAATAGTCAATGGTGGTCGAGATCAAAGACAAAGCGCCGAACCCTAATTAGAATCTGATTCTGGAAATAATGGTAAAGGATAGATCATTGACGCAAACCCCAATGCTATTGTCACTACCGTAGCAATTCAACCAGAAGAACCAACAGATCCTAAAGAGGGGGAGCACCTTTTTCATTCATAGATGTGGGTGAAGGGGACCCCACTGCATTTTATTGTTGATAGCGGAAGCCAGAAGAACCTCATCTCAGCAGAGGTCGTCAAACAGTTGGGATTATCGACAAAACCACACCCGCAGCCATACAACATTGGGTGGCTTCGCCAAGGACGAGATCTTCGTGTCAGCCAACAGTGTCAATTATCATATGGCATCCAACCCTTCAAGGATGAGGTATTATGTGATGTTCCCCACTGGATGTCTGTGATGTGCTCTTGGGCCAACCATATATGTGGAGACGCCATGTTGTTTATGAGTCTCGTCCCCGTAGTGTCATTGTTACTTTGGGGGTTCATCTCTACAGAATACCAGAGGTAGTTCCGACTACTGTTCCACCTAAAAAGTGTCGCAAGGTAGTATCTCATACTGCAAAATTCAGCTTCTTCACAATCTGTTCAAAAGGGGAACAGAAGGACACTGCAACCACTATAGCCTCACCCCCGGCACCTTATATCCATAGAAGCAGGTCAACAAAGTTGCAGCAAAGTGAAAAGATTCCTTTTGCACACAGTCCTCTCATGTATCTCGACTTGTTGAACAACCTCAACCTCAACAGGTTCGTGATAGACTTCCACAAACTGAGCAGCGCGATGTCTCCATCAAGACAAGCAGCTCACCAAGATGCAGATTCAAAAAACGCTTTTCCTTCTCCCCCGGGAAATCAATGCAATGGAGACCATTGCTTCCTAAGGAGGGAGGATTGATCTAGGTGGATATCAGTGGCCACCCACCTTTTCCAACTGGCTCAAAACAACTTTCTGGCAATTTTGGCAATTTACTATTTTTAGCAGGTTTTAACTTCCAGGGCCATTTTGAGGGCCTAAATGAAGGTTTTTTGAGATTGAGGTTCTCAATGATAAACAAAGGAATATTGAGCCTCAAAAATTAATCTCCTCGACGATACCTTTCCAACGAGCTATCATACGCCTAAAACAAAGATCGTATGCAAAAGTTACAACCCCGAGAAGTTGACGTACTAACTTACCCAAACGAAGCCCACATGACTTTTGGCACTTCATCTCCTAGGGTTAGGTTTTTGGATGTCTAGGAATTTTGGCATTCCTTTTTATTGTGAAAACACCTTCAGAGCCTCATTGTAATCATCTTCTTGTGAATGCAAGTAGTCGTCACGTCTCTTCTCAAAGATAAGCTGCCACCATTCTAGCGAGTCTTTCACTCTGTATTTTTACAGTCTCTGTACATTTCTTTGATTAATAGAAATCATGTATTATTATATATCTGTGTTTATGGTTGCATCTCTGATACATTTATGTTATATTATTGAATATATGCAATATCTCTTTGCATTTCTTTATTATATCTCTGCTCTCATTTCGTGCCGAAAATAATCCGGATCATTGAGCTTGTTTCTCTTGAGGAAAAAATATCTCACACACCAAAGCGACCTCTCATGGCAGGAGAAAAGAAATATGACAGGATAGGATATCCTTTCAAAATGTTTCTTGAGGAATCCCTCACGTAATAGAGGAATGAGATGATGGATAGTTTCACGTAAATCCTTCAGTGCTTACCAACAGGTGACACATCTTCCTCGAGCGGAGGTGTCGCCCCCTTCAAGGTACAAAATAAACTTCGATATTCCTATATTTGAAGGTCAGATAGACGCAGATGTTGTAGACAAATGGTTGAATCTACTAGAAGGGTATTTTTCTATCCATAACTTTTCGAATAGAGAAAAGATTACTTTTGCGCTCCTCAAAGTCGTTCCCCATGTCAAATATTGGTGGGAAACTTTATGTGAGCAAAAGGAAACAGAGGAACCCTCATTATTTACAGTCACAACCACCTGGGAATCCTTCAGGGATGTTATTAAATAACAATACTAATCTATAGTAAGTTATGACGACTTGTATAGAAAATGGACCACATTGCGACAAGAAAGAGACCAAGCAGTGCCAGAGTTCACAAATATCTTCCATACCTTGCGCACCAAGCTAGGTATCAAATATTCAGAGCGACATCTAATGCTCAAGTATCGCGGTGCTCTGCATAGATACATACAGACCAAAATTGAATTTCTGGACATATCGTCCTTGGGTGCGGCCTACCAATATGATGTCAAAATCGAGCAAAAACTCAAACAAAAGACGTGGCAATTTCGGCCTGGGAACCCCCCACAACAAAATCCAGGAAAGGGCGGCCCCAACCAACATATCAAAGGACAAAGAAAAGATGGACAGTATCAAGACAACCAGTCCAAGAAGAAAGCAAGGAAGGACACCGGAAAGACAAAGAAAGATATCGGGAAGTGGTGCTTCCATAAGATCCCTTGGCATAATATTGTCGATTATCGCTCAAAGCAATGATTGGTGGCCAAAGTGAAAGCCTCTGAATTAGACGCAGGATTTGAATCTGAGTCAAAAATAGAAAGGGAAAGAGGAATCATTGACGTGGAACCCAGTGCCACCGTTGCTACCACCAAGCTCCAACCTTGTGAACCAGACGATCCAGAAGAAGGTGAGCACCTCTTCCATTCACAAATGTGGGTGAAAGGCACCTCGTTGCACTTCATCGTTGATAGTAGTAGCCAGAAGAACCTCATCTCGGCAAAGGTCATCAAGCGGTTGGCCCTGCCAACAATGTCATACCTACAACCCTACACCATTGGATGGATCCACCAAGGAAGCGATATCTGCATCATCCAACAGTGTTGATTGGCATACGGCATCAAGCCCTTCAAAGACAAGGTATTGTGTGATGTTGCTCCTTTCGAAGTTTGTAATGTTCTTTTGGGCCAACCTTATTTATGGAAACATCATGTTGTATATGAGTCTAGGCCTCGTAGTGTTATTATTACTTTGAACGGGAAATTGTATAGGATACCTAAGGTAGTTTCTCCTAGTGTTATTTTCTTGATCTTTGCCAAGCAATGCAGGAAGGTCATCTCTCAGACCGGGAAATTTGTCTTTTTCGTGATTCGCTCTTAGAGTGAGCGAAAGATTGCAGCCACATCTAGGACCTCCACAACCAATCTCTCCACACAATAGAAGCAAGTGGATAAAGTCGTGGAAGAATACTCAGATATCTTCTCTTCTTCTACCAGGGTACCTCTGCACTGCCAGGTCAAGCATCCCATCGATCTGACCCCAGGCGCATCGTTGCCCAATGGGCTAATCTACCAATGCTTTCTGTTATAAAATGAGGAGATCAAGAGGTATATCAAATAAATGTTCCACAAGGGACACATATGTCCCATCTCATCACCTTGTGGGAGCCCAATCGTGTTGGTGCAGAACAAATATAAGACCTGGCGACTCTGCATTTATTACCGGGCCCTAAATAAAATCACAGTCCAAAACCGGTACCTGATTCCCTGAATCGACAACCTCCTTGATCAGCTCATGGGGGCCAAATACTTCAGAAAGATTGATCTGAAGTTTGGCTACCACCAGGTCCCAATAGAAAAGATAGATGTATCGAAGACCGCCTTCAAGTCAAAAGAAGGTATTTTTGAATGCTTGTTCATGTCCTTTGGTTTGACAAATGCTCCAACAACTTTTATGAGGATGATGGACTATTGTAGGAAAATTCCCCTGTGGACAGGTGAATTCCCTCTTGGATCTTAGACCCCTATGACCAAGACAGAAAAGTGCTAACTTTCAACACTAACTTTCCTTTAAAAATAGCTAAGCTAATCAATAGAGAAGAGGAAGAAGATATGAGTACCCTTTTACGAAGTTTTTCCTCACCCAGTCTGAGTTGAACTTGATCTCCAAGTCCTTCAGCGAGTTTTGCAATCCAATAAACAACAAAGACAAAGCATAATTCCTATTCTACCATGATTAGATTAAAACTAGATTCATCCAAAGAGACAAGCTCATGCAAATGTACACAATCTTGAAGGAAACAAGCCAAGCACATGTATTAATGAGAACAAAATAAGGTGCTTACAAAGTGTAGATGCAGATGTAGCAACCTCACCAAGCTCTCCTTGTCCAACCCCTTGCTCGAATGGTCCACAATCAAAATGAAATATACGTTTCACTGGTTATTCTCTCCCTTTCACCATGAGGATGCCTCCTTATATAGGCTTTGAGAGTGTAACATCCTTGGCCCTCCAAAGGTCGGGCAATGCCACTATTTTGGAATATACACTTATATGATATATATGCATTTTAATGAATTTAAAACACTTAATCACGATAACATAGAATCACTGCTACCAATTCAGATTCAAACAAGATTAACAGTAAATCCACATGCAACGAAATACATGATAACATTCAAGCATCATAAAACATGCATAAAATACATAATTAATCATAGAAATGATACTTATATTTTAGTTGGAGTAAATCCACCAAATGAGTGAATACCTTCCACGAACCTCCCAGCCTTAGATCGCACTACTCATCACTCTCAGTAGTAGGTCACCCCCGAGCTGGGACTAAACTCCACCGGACAAGGGAATTCTAGGCTTGGCAAGGACAACAAGTAAGTTGCACAAAGAAATAGGAATGATCTTTTATCCTAGGAGCCACTTACGCCCACAACCCACAAACCCTCATTCCCCACATTCCTGCTCCACCCAGGAGGATACACCTTCACTAATACAAGTCCATCAGCTAGTACCCCTCCCTTACCTTGGGCTTCAGCAACAAGTTGGACCAGAAGTCTAAGAGTATTGTAGCTACTATGGGACATCCTTCCAGGATAACTCACTTCCCAGCAAACTCTCTCACCTTGGAGATTTTCTCACAGTCCTAACAACCTGCCTCTTTAACCAGTCTTCAACTCAGCTACAGTCAGGTATGGGTGACAACAACGGCAACAGGGAAAAATGGTTATGGACACCCAAAAGGTAACAGTCAAACACTAGGACATATCAAGGCTTAGTAAGAAACAGTTGATGGCAGCAAGCCACACTCAATCAAGAAACTATGTGGCCACAACAGCCAACAGTTATGATAGAACCCGGCTCTCCATAGAAGGAAACAACTCAAAATGATTCAGGTACGAACTCGGCTCTATGGGTGCGGATAGACTGGCTTCACGGAATCACACAGGTCGGCTTTTCATTCTCCTTTTCAGAGATGCATGGTTATCCGAGATTGACCACCGAGATCTTGGGTTCAGGCGGAGGATGGGAGAATGGCCTCACAAATTCACGCAAAGGATGGTCGAATGACCAGTGAACTACCAGCACAATTTGACTCGCAGGATTACTATTTCCATAGATCCATGATGGAAGCCTTGGTTCATGGTTAGACAGTGGGTCGAGAATGCAAAGCCCCCCCACAACACAACTGACGCTTCATCTTTTAACTGCATGAGCCCATATTGACACTTGTCTTCCTGGAGCTGCATGCGCTCCATTTAGCCTACGTCTCTAGCCATCAGGAACTTAGGATAACAAAACATAATATGTCCACCTTAGTTTTCAGGAAATAATATTAAAATATTATTCCTCTAGAGGTAAGCCCCCTAGCTTAGCCCCTAGGCCCAAATACTTATCCCCCCTTCCTTACCCTATCTAGTGGATCTTAGTCCCCCATAACTCTTCTTCATGGTCGGTCTACATGCAGCAATGTTTATATTTTTATTGATGATCTCCATAATTACATATACAAACAAAATATCAAGCTCCTGGCCTAATCATCACATAAGCCTCCTAGCTTATTATAACTCGGCTCAACATCCTAACAAACAAGTTTACAATTCATATTTACAAATGGGATTCTACCGAGGGATATTACAATCCCCTCCCCTTATTTTTGCATTGTCCTCAGTGCAACTTGTTTATACATATATAATTCAAAAATTCCTCAAAAAACTCCAAGCTTTAGCTATTGGAAGCCCATTATTCAACTTTACTTTCAAGCACCAATTATGGTATCCATACTGCAGCTAAAATTCAATTGCTCTATTCCCTTGAGTTGCTTCAGGAAATGTTAAGAACCAAATATCAATATAGCATAGAAAAACCTCAAACAAAGTACTCAACGCCTTGAAAAAGAGATAATTTCAGATAATTAGCCTCTTTGAGGGGGCAACCTCCTTTTACCCCACTTAAATGTTCAAGTACAAGATGATTCAAAATGAAAATGTCTCCATGGTATATATAGGAGACTAGGAGGTATAATTACAACCAATGGCCTAAAGCAAACATAAATAAAATAACATTACTAATATAATATGCCCCAATTAAGGGGTAATGAGCCAATATTAGGGCTTAACATGCCCCTCCCCTTGAGATAAGTGTTGTCTGCAATGCTTGAATAACTCTGGATGCTTCTGTATAAAAGACTCATCTTCCCAAGTGGAATCTTCAATCGGTAATTTCCTCCATTTAATGAGATACTCTAAAATGGATCTATTCCTCAGCTGGTGAATTCTTGTGTCAGTGATGGCTTCAGGCTCCAATATGATTTTTCCTTCCTCGACAAGTTCTGGAAATATAGTTTGAACTGGGATCTTGTCGCCTATAACCTTATTTAAGCATGAAACATGGAAAACTGGGTGTACTCGTGAAGATGCAAGGAACTCCAATTTGTATGCCATAGTACCAATCTTTTGCAACACCTTATAAGGGCCATAGTACTTTGGTGATAATTTATTATCCTTCTTGGCTTGCTTGAGGGACATCTGTTTGTATGGTTGTAGTCTTAAAAACACCCAATCCCCTACTTCAAAACTTCTTTCACTACGATGTTGATCTACTTGTTGTTTCATGCGATTTTGTGCCATGGTCAAGTTGTCCTTTAAGATTTGGAGAACTTGTTGTTGATTCTAGATGTGATCTTCCACTACTTGAACCTTAGATTTTTCTTTTAGAGAATAAGTGATGGAAGGAGGGTGGTATCCATAAAGTGCCATAAATGGTGTCATTTTTGTTGCAGTATGAAAGGAAGTGTTATACCACCATTCTGCCAAGG
>ML781118.1:168110-178284 GCA_009831015.1 Picea engelmannii | reverse complement strand
AAAATGAAAATGTCTCCTTGGTATATATAGGAGACTAGGAGGTATAATTACAACTAATGGCCTAAAGCTGACATAAATAAAATAACTTTACTAATATAATATGCCCCAATTAAGGGGTAATGAGCCAATATTAGGGCTTAACAGGAAAGCATTCATGTTATTGTTCCTTGTTACATGCTTCAATTAAACCTCGTTGAAAGCATTGAATGGTTATAGATCCATGATGTTCCATCCATTGATAAAATCTCAGCAGTGCTATGACTCCAGATACGTAAACACTCTTATCGTAAACCTATTCATTCGGAAGCAACATTAGAACATACATGCAATATATATACAGGCAATTCTAATAACATTATAACATGTATATGAATTACGAGATACATAGCATACAATGAATAGTGAATTGATACTTATCTTTTGATTGAGAAGACTTTCATATCAACATGGTCTAGGCCAAGGTACCAAACCCTAGTAGCATTCCAACCAACGGTCTCTCTTCCCCACATGCCTGTCCCACCGCAGGAGTGTGCACCTTCACTGTCACACAGTCCATCGGCTATTACACCTCCCTTTCCTTGGGCTTCAGCAACAGGTCGAACTGGAAGTCTTAGAGCACCGTGGCTCGAGGAGTTCCAACTGCCCTCAGAGGTCTCCAATCGGCATCTCCCCCGAGCTACTCTTTGTAGTCAACATTCTAACTTTAGTCAACATCATCTCATCTACATCACCCACATGCAGTTATCATGAGAAAACATAAAATAATTCATTTAGGAACTCCAATTAGTTCAAAAGGGAATTCAACTTTGTTCACAAAACATGAAATTCTATTTCATAATTCATCTTGGTTGTTGCCATATTATGAATGCAGCCATCCTTGTGGTTTTCCACAGGCACCAAACTGCACACCATTTTTCCTGCAATCCTTCATCTTGCATACAACCAACAATTGTCAATATTTTCTGTACATCATAATTCAACATGTACAACACCTTATGCAATGATCTTAGAATTGTCTGCACCTAGAAATTCAATCACAATTACCAAACAATTTAACCAAATAGAATGACTCATCATTCTATGCATATGCATGTTCATAATTAATAACAGTAAGTTTATTATTTCAATTTTATGCAGTCTCTATTCCTGTGACTACCTGACTTGCAACTTTCCAGTTGCAATGTTTAACAATTCCTGAAATGTTCTCAACTTCATGAGTTAGCAACATTTCAACCATTAGTATAATTATTTCCTTGCCCAAAAACATATATACATGCACTCACAAAATGCATTCAGCAAAGTGCATTTAAGTATACAATTCTATCACTTACTATGCATGAGTGCAATTCTCAATGCATACTTATTTAGTGCACCTTGCATTGAATTACATAATGCTCTTTATCTCAGTCATGTATCTCACCATCCATAAGTTGGAATTATAGCCAATGTGTTGACACATTCTCCACACACTTCCTATTGTCTTCCCAATTAATTGGATGCCTTCCTTTTCGACCTGAACACTACACCAAGAACATAATTTTGTGGTGTTCATTAGTGTTAGAAAAAAGGTTGCAGCCCAATTTTTATTTAAAAGTAGGAAGCTTTTAGTACCTGTGTAGCTCATAAACTTTCCATATCCGTACCTTGCCATATCCAACCAGGTCATGGTCTCATACATGATTAGCTTACTGGCATTCATTCCTATAATAGGTTCTTATATTTTAATTCTTTGGTTATTACTCCATAACCAAATTAACATGACATTCTACTATGTTAGTGTGTGAATTCAGAAGCTAAAAAGATTTGAATTAATAAAGGCCTCCATCCTTTACCACATCCAGTGGTATGCACTCAATAATATAATCATGTGATTTTAAAAAATAACTTTGGCTGAGGAAATTCTTACCTAAATTCTCTTTCAGCAATTATGCAAAAAGAGTAATAAAAACTCATACATGCATGACTACCATTAATAAATTTTATACTACCTGAAGGTCTAATGGCAGTAGAAGCCTTCATGCTTCTTTTATAAAACTTATAACCAACACTTCATCTCTCTATTGCTTCCCTCCTTATGAAACAACATCACCAACAACACTTGCAAACATGCAAGCATTCTTTCCTCTGGCTGACCCAACAAGCCGTAACAAACTTGCTGCCACAGAAATTGTAGCAACTTCTTTCTCCCTATAAAACGTTTCCTTGTTGATCCCAGAAGTTTACAATTTTCCTGGATTCCTAAATCTTCTTGTGCTCCCATTGTGATCATTGTGCATGATTATTCCTGCCCTAATCACTTTCGACGTAGTGCCCCTACCTCAATGGGGTCTGTTGACCTCCCGATCAAACGATCTTTCAATCTTCTCTATCGAATTGACTCTTCGGGCTCGTGATTGAACTCAAAACAATTATACACAGGCCCCCTTTTCTCCTTTAAGCGCAGGTCCTGACAGACCTGTGGGCTCTTCCTACGCACTTCCAAAACTCCAATTTTCGGGTGCTAGCCCCTTTTTCATTAGCCCTTTCCTTCATATGGCCCTGGGCTATGATCTAATGGAAAACTATGATTGCGGGCATGGGCAAGAGCGGTTTTAGGCCAACCCACTTTTTGCCCCGCAATTCACCTCAAACTGCTAGGTATCACTTTGTTAAAACTGTGGCATATATTGCGGCCCGCTCTCAGATTTTAACATCCGAACAAGTTTTGGCTCCACAATCCAGCTCTTTCGTCGATCTCTAATCCCTTGGTGATGATCCATGATCAATGGCTCTTATCTATCTCCCCTTTTCTACCTTCCTTCCTCCTTCCACACGCGATCCTAGATCTACAAGATCTGTCAACACGTAGCTCCCTTCCAAATCAACGGCTATGGTTGATTCCGGCTCTCTAGCCCTCAGGAGTTTCAACTCTCAACTATTTGCTTTTCCCCGTATGACAATATTACAGAGTGGAAGATCTATTGACATATGTCGTCAACAATCGGATGGTTATAATGAACTCTAGCTCTCTAGACTTTAGGAGTTCTCACGTCTCTACACACACAAATCTCCAGAGTGAATTTTCCCGGAGTGACAGATCTTTTTCCACGCATCCTCTCCAAATCAATGACCCTGATTCTCTTCAAGGCTTTGGCTCTTTTCGACCAAGACCATATCAACGATCCTTCGACCTCCTCTTCGATCAACAATCGAGATATCCTTCAGGACTTCGACGCTTTCATCCTCTGCTTTCCTCCGGAGTGCTCTGTACCTAGAGTTCCAAATATGGTGCCACGCATCCACTTTCAAATCAACAGCCAAGATTTACTTCAGCTATTTCTCTTCCTCCTTGAAGATGGACGGTCCCAAATCACTTCGGGACTTTGACAAGTCCACTTATCCTCCGCACACAAGGGTTAAGTCTCATGCGCTTACCCTCAGATCCAACAGTCGCTGCTCCTTCGTGCTTAGACCTACAGGATGGGATCCATTCCTCTCCTCTAGGCTTTTTTTGTTATGTTGGATGTTGATCTAATGGTCCAAGCTCCTCCCCACAATTAATATGGCAGCTATTGTCGCTCCTCCTCTTGAGCTTTTAACTTCTTCTAACTTGGAAGAGTTTTGTAGATGTTCAAAGGCTTCGGCCTTTGACCTTTCTCCTGCGAGTCTGCCTCCTGGATCTCGTCTTCACTTTCGTAAGCATTATCTCTTCTAAAATTTTCGACTTACTCATTCTCCTAAGGGTCTCGGCCCTTTTGTTTCCTTTCAAAGGAAAACTTCCTACCCTCTCGACAACCTTCTGCTCAAAGCACGCCTTGTTAAGCGTTTTCTATAGAGTGTTCAATAGCTTTGTGAGTATATTCCTATGATACTCTTGTTATCAGACAAATCGGTAGGTGTGGACACTAACTGATCTCCCTAGATCCACCTGGATCTAGAACAAAACACACCAAAACATGGCGCTTTCCTTAAGTTTTAGATATTGAATTTACTAACTAAAGAGGGATGAGTGACATACCGTTTAAATGTCGCTTCCTCTCACCATCACCATCCTAGCTCCGTTCCAATGCTCATACAATGATGAACCTGCAAAAGAACACAACCAACCAAAGTGATAGTAATAGCATAAACTCAATATAAACCTATGTATGTGATCAAGGAATCATACAATAAAACACAACAAGATTTATAGGAAAGAATCATATTACTGTATCATATTGAATGTGAAAGAGAGATTACAACCATTGCCTTGATGTCGTAAGGTCCCTTCCAGTTGTCCTTCATTCCCCACACACTTCTTTCTCCAAGGATTCTGAGACCATGGATCTGATAGCTACTCACAATCTATCTTGACAAAGCAAATCTCAAAGCCACTCTAACTAAGCTAATAATTCCAAGCTAACCAAAGCTACAAGCTCTCCTTTTATAAGTTGAAGAGGATAAGGTGAGGAGGTTAGGATGATCCCACTAAATCATGAAAGCGAGTAAGATCCAAACCATTTGTATGCCACCTCATCATGGAAGTTTCTCCTTCTAGAAGATTCAAGAAAACACTTGTTTTTCCCATGTGTAAGCATTCTCGCACCCTACTTATAGTGCAACCTGCAAACTGTTCGCACCCTAGCTATGATGCAGCCTGCAAGAATCAGGCATTCTCGCACCCTAATACATGGGCAGCCTGCGAACTTCCTTTTTTATAAGGTTTTTATACAGGAAAATGTAACTTCTTTTCTCAGGAAAAGTTCTTCTCCCTTCTCTCTTCAGAAACTCAGGCCACTGACACCTCTGAAGGCAACAGATAGGTTTACATCATTAACGGTCATAGGGATGACGAAAATAATGTGTAACAGAGAGACCCCCAAAGTATGAAGTTAGAACAGAGTGATAGCTGAAATACTTTGTTGAGTGTGTGTAGGGAACAAGGAACAGTCGGTCAGAAACCTGCCAAAAAACAAGGAAATACAGTACAATAATATATCATCACTGAGGTAGGCATTCCCATACTCATAATAGAAATGACTCAAAGCATAAATGTCGACATGCGAAGATCCATGTCAAGTAAGATAGGTCATGGCCATGAAACATACACTGTGGATCCATGCCAATATGACTCAAATCTGAACATAGCCACCAAAAATACATTGTGGATCTATGTGTTAAAGACTCAAATTTGAACATAGCCACCAGACATACAATGTGGATCTATGCAACAGTACATTGAATATACTCCAACGCAACCTGGATTTGTCAGAAAATATCCAGGGTCTTCATCTCCGCCACTCTATAGTACGAATCTAACCATGTGAATACATGTGTTGAAGTCGAACATGGTAGAAACCACTTGATTATCGGTCATTAGTGTATATCGTTAACAAGTATGAGGGAAATCACCATTAATGTCAATGACTCCCAAGGTACACTAGTACAATCCAACGAATGTGAATAAATGAGTTGAAGTCGAACACTCAGCAAAATCTCTCGATCAGGGGTCAATAATGAAAACCCACTGTCAAAAGAGAGGAAACCTGCCATTAAGGCATGCAAGTTCCAAGGTACCAATTAGTTTCTAAGTCTAATTCCTGGATAATGAGTTGAAGTCGATAGGAAAAGACTCATCACAGGAGGGCCTTAATGTATCCCGCATCAATGACACGAAACAAGTGACTAGATTTGATGTAGATCAAAGTAACAAGTGATTCAAGACTGACTCAGGGATGGCCGACACAATAGAAGGCTTAAAGACTGTAGAAATGGTCAACGCAATAGAAGGCTTTATGGGTTGAATTTCTCTTTGAACATATTGACGACATGAAAACTCTCTTGGAAATATTGACTCAACAACAAGGATCACAGACCAAATTGTAATCTTATAAAGGAGTATGATTAGGAGACAAGTGGATTTTCCAACCTAGACACAAAGCGAGTGAAAGGGTGTCATGTTCAAAAGAGACTCTTCCATAGAATAGTGGTTTAGATACAATTCTTTCCCAATTTTTCCCCCACCAATTCTGGCGAGTACCTCTTTATTTTTAAGCAAGCTTGAGGAGGATAACATATTCTTGTAATGTAAGCTCATCCTTCAGACGAGTCCATCGGAGTATGTTTAACGAACCCTAGGAAGGAGTGGTTCGGTCCCACATGGGCCTTTCAATGTTTGTTTTATGAGTCCAAAAAAAGAAAACTCGAAGGTTTTTCATGATTATAGAGTCTGGAAAAACATTTAAAATAGAACTCTCTCAGTTCCTTTTTTGTAAAGTAGTCTGATGAGACCGAAAAAGAGATAAACTATCGCTCAACAAATGTTTTCTTCAAATACTTTAATGAGCGTGAAAAGAACAAGGTCGCTCGACAATCTTTTCATGTTTAGAGAGTCTGAAAAGAGCTTAAAGAGGACTCCAGGGGGTTCCTTTTTCGTATAACCTTCATGAGTCCGAAAAAGTGATAAAAGTTTACTCGGTTACATTCTCATTGATTTACGAGCACGAGAAAGAACAAAGACTAAGCTCGATAACTTATTCTCATGTATTTACGAGCATGAGAAAGAACAAAGACTAAGCTCGGGATTGTTTTCATTTTTACACAAGCTTTAAAACAAAACAAAACTATGCTTGGACCTGGTTTCATTTTTACACAAGCTTGAACCAGAGGAAACTATGCTTGAGGTAAGTGGTTTCATTTTTACACAAGCTTGAACCATAGAAAACTATGCTTGGACTTCCCAACACATAACACATGGATGGTTGGTACTTAGCCCCCAGCTTAAGAAACTAGCGGCTCAACTTCAGCATGAAGTCCAAAGGCTGAGGCAAATGCCCCCCAAGCTTTGTTTCATCCAATTGCAAAGGAGAATGAAATGAAGCTTCAAATATTTAGACGAAGGAATTGACTCAAATAGAGAGGGGGAAAACTATTTCATTTTTTAACGAGCTTGACATAGAAACAAGAACTATTCTCATAACCTCTGTTTCATTTTTTAATGAGGTTGCCTCAGAGACGAAAAAACTATCCTCAAGTGGTTTCATTTTTTAACGAGCTTGAAATCAGAAAACCATGCTCAAAGACCTCTGTTTCATTTTTTAACGAGGTTGCCGCAGAGACGCAAAAACTATCCTCGAAGTCTCTTCTTGATCATGGATGCCAAGAGGACAATGCTCTGGAATGACACCATGTCAAGGGACAAAACTTGGTCATGGCTTCCAAGAGGTCTTCACTGGAAGGAAGAAACACACTCTGGAAGGACACCATGTCGAGGGTCACAACAGGAGTTAAGAGATCAGGCTCTAACAACCCTATCGAAGAGATTACCATGTCAACTACTGGATCTAAGTCATCAGAAGTTGAAGCCATGGGTGACAATGCCACATAATTGACCTATAGCAAGGGTGATACTATCTGCGTATAAGAACCATTCAGGGAGGCAATCCAGGCGGGGTCAATGAATGAAAGTTGATCAATAGTCACAGCCCATCCATCATGAGGGAAAGATATCACACGAAAAAGAGTAGACACAATAACTTTCATGGCATAGACATAATCTCGTCCAAGGAGTAAATCAAAATCCAAGGGGTCTTGGACTACCATGACATCGATAAAGACAGTTTTCCCTCCCAAAGTTACAGGAAACTGAGGAAGGGTCCCTAAAGGCTGACTAGTTCTTCTGTTAAAAGCTAATAGATTCTGTGTAACCGACGCAAGTGGAGGACAACCCAAAGCTTGTCAAGCAATAGAGGACAAAATACTAACAGACGAACCTTCATCTATCAACGTTTGGGGAACGTCCCGACCACAAACCTGTACTGTAATCTGGAAAGGAATGTAAGAGGGAAGACGAGGTCCAGTTAGCACACCCCAATCAAAATGGATGGTCTCATTACTTGGAGGGGGTCCTATGGGAGAAGGAGGAATACCCCTCGACACGGGAGATTCTGTATCAACTAGAAAAACATGGGCAGTATCGGGTTTACTCTCTAGCAAGAGAGTAGGATCGATCGATGGAGAGATCAGATCGACCACTTGGGTTTCATTCTCCAAGGGGAGAATGGGGTCAACGGGTGGAAATGAATCGACCGCTTGGGTTTCACTCTCTAACGAGAGAGTGGGGTTGACCGAGGATGGGATCGGATCAACCACTTGGTCTACTGGTTCATCCAAAGATGTGACCAAATTGACCACTTGATCAACCGGACTGACCGACAGGGGAACCGGATTGATCATTCCATCAACTACAGGTGGGTTGAGAGAAAGCTTGCAATAAGCAGCTAGAAGTTGAGGCTGTGAAACAGTCATGTCTTCTAGGAATTTTGAGGCTTCGTCCATATGAGGGCAAAGGTGAGTTAGATGACTCCCTTTGCATAACATGCACGGGAACTTGACTCTACTTTTCTTCTTCCCAACCGTATCATGACTAGTTGACGGGAGGTCATCAGTATGTTGTTCAGAGGCTGATGACATGGGTTGGTCAAGGTGTGTAGACCATACTTCTATAACCTTGGGTAGACCAGGGCAATATTTAAGAAGATTGCTACCCTTACAAAGCCTACAAGGGTACTTGGGCTTACAAGGTGTTTGGGTGATCTTGACATCATCAACACTCCCAGCACAATTAACAGTAACTGGTTGTTTTCCAACATGTTTGACAGTGGTTGGAGGTTTTGACCCTTGTTTATCTTTCTTCTTCTTAATATTTCTTTTCTTCTTCTTCTTATTCACCGGGTTACTAGCTTCAAAACTTTCACTCGACGAAGAAGATGAAATAGAAGGAGACCTCGCAAGTGAAGAAGGTGAAGAAGATATTACTGGTGAAGACAGTGAAGGATCAATATGAGGTTGATGCTCTTGGGGGGAAGTGCTTATGATTGAAGCACTTACTACATTCGGGATTACCTGGGTGGAAAACAACCATACCGATAATCCAATTGTGAGACCTGGAAGGCTCAAAGTAGCGATGTGAGGAGGACCAATGTTTCCATAAGAAGGAAAAACAAAAGGTTCCCCTGGAGCAGGGGTTCCTTCATTGGTCATTCCAGGAACGGATGCCATTAAATAAATATCCAATCTAGAGTCCTCTAAGGAAAACAAACAGCACACGCTAAAAATCTAGTAAGCAAGCAAGCAAACAAAACCTTCTCACAATGAACGCACTAGTTGGTGATGAAATCCAATGTCATGGGAACAAAGTAAGAAGGGGCTGAGATAGAGCGGGTGGAAAAGTTACGTTGACAGCCTGCTTAACGGACTTACACCTTGGTGCAAGATCCCACACATAATCGTGGGTATACCCTCCAAGGAGCCCGAGTGAGTTTGGCCAACGTCGATTCCAGGTACCGTGAAGACTTTCCCCTCCACAATCACCTCGTGTAAAGAACCTATGGAGATATGCCACTAAGGTTACCAATCACTACAGTGATGCCTAGGGAAACAGTCGACAGTCCGATCCACGCGCAAGGGCAAGGTATCTAGCCCGAAATCAACTTGAAAGGATTCCACTCATCATTGTGGGTATACCTCTCAAGCGACCCCCATAATACGCGCAACCTCTACACCAAGACCAGCAAAGCAGGGTGAGTAACTCTGTCAGTCTCAATGTGACCTCGTGATTGACCCTTGTGTTAGAAGGGCTTCCCAGGAAAAAATGTAATAAGTGGATTTAACCGCTCCCTAACTCAAGATTCTATGTTTGTTTGCAACTTTGGAAAGTTATCTTTCACACCTATTCCAAAGCCCTACAACTAATCTAATGTAGGTTTGCTACCAGAAAAGATAAAAATGTCTAATCAATTTTTATAAGCGCTTTATTTTATGGCTGTTGTTACTCAAAAGGAAAATGGCGCGGACAATATGGTGTTTTGACTTACTTGAAAATTATGCAAAGATATGAAGATGCATTTTTTTCATTTCGATGAAAGCTATGCTACAAGAAGGAGAAAACATTTATCATTCCCATATGCACAATGTCCCAAAATATATTAAACCCATCAATATCAAGATTCTCAAGAAATGAGAAAAAGGTACTGAACACCAATGCACAATTCATGGCTCGAAAAAAAATTCGGAATTTAAGATCAAAAAATGCCAAGAATCATGCAATTTCGCTACTTCAAATGCAAGGATGCCCCCAATCTAATATAAAGCAATAAATTAAATCTTTTTGTTTCAAAAATTTCACTAAAAGCAATAATGAACTTTCTTAAAACAA
>ML781118.1:153341-167202 GCA_009831015.1 Picea engelmannii | reverse complement strand
AGCATAAACTCAATATAAACCTATGTATGTGATCAAGGAATCATACAATAAAACACAACAAGCTTTATAGGAAAGAATCATATTACTGTATCATATTGAATGTGAAAGAGAGATTACAACCATTGCCTTGATGTCGTAAGGTCTCTTCCAGCTGTCCTTCGTTCCCCACACACTTCTTGCTCCAAGGATTCTGAGACCATGGATCTGATAGCTACTCACAATCTATCTTGACAAAGCAAATCTCAAAGCCACTCTAACCAAGCTAATAATTCCAAGCCAACCAAAGATACAAGCTCAATAACCCCTTCTCCATGAGAGCTCCTCTCCTTTTATAGGTTGAAGAGGATAAGGTGAGGAGGTTAGGATGATCCCACTAAATCATGAAAGCGAGTAAGATCCAAACCATTCGGATGCCACCTCACCATGGAAGTTTCTCCTTCTAGAAGATTCGAGAAAACACTCATTTTTCCCACGTGTAAGCATTCTCGCAACCTACTTATAGTGCAACCTGCGAACTGTTCGCACCCTAGCTATGATGCAGCCTACGAGAATCAGGCATTCTTGCACCCTAATACATAGGCAGCCTGCAAACTTCCTTTTTTATAAGGTTTTTACACAGGAAAATGCAACTTCTTTTCTCAGGAAAAGTTCTTCTCCCTTCTCTCTTCAGGAACTCGGGCCACTGACCCCTCTGAAGGCAATAGATAGGTTTACAACATTAACGATCATAGGGATGAAGAAAATAATGTGTAACAACTCTTCTCCCTAAACTCGACAAAGATTTCTCTCTGTGCACACTTGCACTCACTCGATGCCCACCTAGAAGAGCCCTACCGAGTTCTCAGTGACTCTATCTCTCTCTGAACTCAACACAGAGTTCTTCCTATGCACTCCTTGCACTTCTGTTGATGAACGTTCAACGATGTCTCTCTTGAGCTTCTCTAAGGTTAACTTACCTCTATCAATGCACTCCTTGTGTATAATGTGCACTCCTTGCACTCGAAAACTTAAAGAAGAGAAACAATTGAAACTTATTCAATACTTCACCAGTTTACGCATTCAGACCAATCTGATTTAAGAAAACGTTCAAATTCCATTTTCTTTCTGAGATCTTCTCTTCTCTGTAATAATTTTTGGGCATAGCCCCTTTCTCTAAATCCCCAACCCACGTGACCATGGGTCATGACCAAGCGCTAGATCAATAAGTGCTTACTTGGGCCTTTAGCTTCAGAAGATTTCCAAGCACCACACAACAATCTCTCGGAGTTCAGATTACCGAACTCGTGAAGTAGGGTAGATCAATCATCCATGTCTACTCAGCATCCAATGGTTGACACTCACTATGGAAATTCAGGTGTCTAAGTTTCGGGTCTTCAGGACTTTGGAGCTTCGGAGGATCTCGCATCCACACATCCAAACTATTAATCTCCGAACATTCCCAATCACCTTTGGTGACGTCATTATGTCACATCACTTAAAATTTTCCAATTGCGGGGGCATGCAACGATGGTTTGGAGTAACCCGCCTTTCATTCCGCAATTATTCTGACGCTGACACGTAAACCCTCAATGAAACCGGGGTTTGGATTGTAGGACTGCCTTGGAGAATTAACTCCCATGGAACTTGGATCCCCGCAATGCCTTCTGGTCGTCAATCTTGATGTATCATGACCAACATCAATGTGGGTCCTCTGACCTTTAACTTCATTATGTAACCTCGGGTCCCACTAACCATGCTCATACGGAATTCCACTTGATGGAATACTAGTGGTTGACATGTGGCTCAGTCAGATGAGTGACACGTGTCACGTTCCATACGACATTTCAAACTTCTACGGGTTCAAAACCCACTGACACATGGTGCACAACCCATGTGTCCACGTCAAACCAAGTGACATCACCATTACACGTCACTTCAGAGTTTCGGACTTCGGAAATTCTTATGCTTTCTTCCTTCCAATATTCTGAAATCCAAAATTACGAACCTTTTTATCTTCCACTCTTGGTTTCATCTAACGGTAAGACTTCTCCCCAGATATATGGTGTAGATCTCTCCTCGGGACTTTAGAGTTTTGGGCTTCCACCTTTCTCTTAGTTTGCATCAACTTCACTGAATTTGTGAAATCTTAAGGGATTCTAGGATAACCCTTCTACACCTTCTCCAGATCTGATGGTCGTAAAGGATTTCCGAACAGATCCTACGACGCAGAAAATACTTTGTTACTCTATAGATTTCCAAAGGAATTCACGGCTAACTGCCTTGCAGCATTACCAGATCTGACGATCGTGAAGGATTCTCCTTCTCCCGAACATATCCTAAGGTCCACATTACTCTACATCCCAACACCACTTATGTCGTGGTTTTATGATACCATTATTCCTCCTGAGATTCATAACATGACCAAGGTAAATTCTTGGCACTCGGGAAGGTTCTAAGGTTCGAAATTGGCCCTCCAGACACAATTTCCTCTTGAAACCTTGGGTCCAATGACCACTTACCCAGCCCATCCAAGCTCCACGTTGAAACCTTGGATCAGAACTTTTAGTTTTCTCCAATTCGACAACAACTCCTTCTGAAACTCTTACTTCAACTTCCACTAACATGGCCCATCCAGGCTCAATGTTGTAACCATGCTTTGATACCATGTTGTAACATCCCCAGCCCTCCAGAGGCCGGGAAATGCCACTACTATGAAATATACACTTATATGTTATATATGCATTTTAATGAATTTAAAACACTTAATCATGATAACACAAAATTACTGCTACCAGTTCAGATTCAAACAAGATTAACAGTAAATCCACATGCAACGGAATACATGATAACATTCAAGCATCATAAAACATGCATAAAATACATAATTAAGCATAGCAATGATACTTATCTTTTAGCTAGAGTAAATCCACCAACTGAGTGCAAACCTTCCACGAACCTCCCAGCCTTAGACCGCATTTCTCATCACTCTCAGCAGTAGGTCACCCCCGAGCTGGGACTAAACTCCATCGAGCAAGGGAATTCTAGGCTTGGCAAGGAAAACAAGGAAGTTGCACAAAGCAACAGGAAGGATATTTTATCCCAGGAGCCACTTACACCCACAATCCATAAACCCTCATTCCCCACATGCCTGCTCCACCCCAGGAGGATACACCTTCACTAATACAAGTCCATCGGCTAGTACCCCTCCCTTACCTGGGGCTTCAGCAACAGGCTGGACCAGAAGTCTCAGAGTATTGTAGCTGCTACGGGACTCCCTTCCAGGAGAACTCACTTCCTAACAAACACTCTCACTTGGGAGAGTTTCTCACAGGCCTGACAACCTACCTCTTCAACCAGTCTTCGACTCAACTACAGCCGAGTACGGGTGACAAGAATAGCAACAGGGAAAAACGGTTATTGAAACCCAAAAGGTAATAGTCAAACACTAGGACATATCAAGGCTCTGTAATAAACAGTCGATGGCAGCAAGCCACACTCATTCCAGGAACTGTGTGGCCTCAACAACCAGCAGTTATGACACAACCTGACTCTCCACAGAAGGCAACAACTCAAAATGGTTCAGGTACGAACTTGACTCTGCAGGTGTGGATAGACTAGCGTCACGGAATCACACAGATCGACTTTTCGTTCTCCTTTTTAGAGATGTGTGGTTATCCGAGATTGACCACCGGGATCTCGGGTTCAGACAGAGGATGAGAGAATGAGTTCACGAACTCACACAGAGGATGGTCGAATGACCAGTGAGCTACCATCATGATTTGACTCACGGGATAACTGGTTCCAAAGATCCGTGATGGATGCCCCGATTCACGATTAGATAGTGGGTCAAGAATGGCAAGCCCCCCCACAAAATAGCTAGTGATTCAGCTTTTAACTGCATGATCCCAGGTCAACACTTGTCTTCCTAGAGCTACATGCACTCCATTTAGCCTACATCCCCAGCCACTGGGAACTTAGGATAACAAAACATAATATGTCCACCTTAGTTTTCGGGAAATAATATTAAAATATTATTCCTCTAGAGGTAAGCCCCTAGCTTAGCCCTTAGGCCCAAATACTTATCCCCCCTTCCTTACCCTACTTAATGGAGCTTAGTCCCCCATAACTCTTCTGCATGGTCGGTCTACATGCACCAGTGTTTATATTTTTATTAATGAACTGCATAATTACATATACAAACAAATTATCAGGCTCCTAGCCTAATCATCACATAAGCCTCCTAGCTTATTATAACTTGGCTCATTAGCCTAACAAACATGTTTAAAATTCATATTTACAACTGGGGTTCTACTGGGGGATATTATAGAGAGGCTTAACCACCTTAGATATTATTGGGATAAGTTGAGGATCTTTCTCCATCAGTTGTGGAACTCCCCTTAGATCCATCCTTGGACTTGGATTCGAGCTAAACCGACTCGGATATTTCTCAGTTGTCTTCAGAGATAAGGGGGATTTGTCCCATGATTTTCTCAACAGTTTGACGCTCCCTCAAAGTGGTCCATAGAGCATTGCAGCATTCCCTGCTAAGAGGGAAAGGAGTGCTAGCGCTCCTTGCAAGTAGGCAGGGGAACGTCGATCTTCAAAAATGATTTTATGATGGTAATTTCTCAAGGTAAAAATTTGTACTCTTCGCCAAATGATATAATTCCTTATTTTAACCAATCTTAGAGGGTATCTCAAGTGTTCTTATAATGTCATTCGCGATGCGGCACAGGTAAGACAACAGTATGATTTCTGTGACGCTTGTGACAAAAGTGTGACACTTTCGATAATGATAATGAGACATCATCGAAGTGAGTAATTTTATCGTGTAATAGATTTCCCCCCAAAGTGCGAGGTCGAAATATGGAAACTAATGACTGAAGTACTTTGTAGACTTTTCGAAGCAAGGGTATGGACTCGAAGAATATGGTAGAAGCTACAAACGACCATCAGACAAATGTTATGACATGTTTCAAACCCAAGGCAGGCATACCTATGCTTGAGTGGTAAAATACTTTCAAGGTATGGCCGCCATAAAATACACTATGGATCCATGATCATATTGACTTAAAGGTATAGCCACCAAAAATTTAATGTCGATCTATACTTCCATGACATGAACTGATCGTAGCCGCGAGAATTACACAATGGATCTACGAGATGACAAAACATAGCCACGAACCAATACAAAGTGGATCTATGTGATAGTATATATATCAATATTCTCAAAAGAAACTCCTTCACAACCTGGGTAAAGTAGATATCAGAGTGAAAACTCAACCCATGGTCTTCTTACTGATCCCGATGTGGTACAAATCTAACCATGTGAATATATGTTTTGATGTCGAACATGGTAGAGACCACTTGATTACTAGTCAATGAGGTAAATTGTTAACAAGTGCAAGGGAAATCATCAGTAATGTCAATGACTCCCAAGGTACCCTAGTACAATCCAACGAATGTGAATAGATGAGTTGAAGTTGAACATTCATGGAATCATCCAATCAAAGGTCAATGATGTAAACCTATTGTCGGAACCGAGGAGGCCTGCCATTGAGGCATGCAGGTCCCAAGGTACTAATTTTTTTCTAAGTCTAAGTCCTGGATAATGTGTTGAAGTCGACAAGAAAAGACTCGTCGAAGGAAGGCCTTGATGTATCCTTGATCAATGACATGAAACTGACATAGAGATTTAAGATGGTGAATCAAATGAATATATACTGACATGGGTAATGAAACTGGAAATTTGTGATGGTTGACCCTCGAGGCAGATACTTCCCTTGAACATTGAGGAACAAACAACAGAAACACGACAAGGACCAAAACATGATGTAGTGGATACTATGACTTTCGTCGGGTGACCCAAAGGAGTAAAAGAACTCAGAGGATTGGTTTAGTGCAGAGGTTCAGCGGGTTAAAATGTATGTAAAGACAAAGTGTCGTGTTCAAGGGCGACTGTAAGAGTGACCTGTGATGTTTCCAAAAACTGCTTGGCTTGCTTCCTCCAATTTTTTCCCCCATCCAAATAGATGAGTACCTCTTTTTATTTTTATGAGCTCGAGGAGGATAACACATGCTCGATATAACTCACCGTCGGTAAGTTCCTCTTCTTTTGTTTAACGAACCGGAAGAAGTAAGGGTTCGATCCCATATAGGCCCTTCAATGTGTAAATTTTTAACGAGTCAAGAGAAGGGAAACTCGGTGATTTTTCATGTTTAGAGAGTCTAAAAATAACTTAAATATGACTCGACGGGGTTCCTTTTTTGTATATCCATGCGAGTCCGAAAAAGAGATAAAATTCTACTCTGTTGTGTTCTCATGTTTTTTCGAGCGTGAGAAGGAACTAAGACCATGCTCGTTAGTGTGACAAGGCTAAATCGAACAATACCGCTTCGAAACCTGTGAGTGATGACAAATATGCACTCCAGGGTATTAATAACATCTCCAAAATGATTTTAAAACCCAAAATAGACTATAGGTTAGAAAAAAATGAAGTCTATATAAATGAAATAGGGATAAAAAAAGTTTTTACCATTTCATTTGTGCCAAAATCTTCTAGCAGTGATGAAAATTGACTTTGGAGAGCGATTTTGAGTTCGTTGGCATTGGAGCTATGGTCAGTCATTTCTACTTCCGTCTAGATCAGGTTGGTCCTTAACACCTTCCAATCATTTTATACGGTTTAAAAAATTATTTTAGGTAATTTTTTGTTTCATTTTTTATGCCCTAGGGAGCCCTAGGCGTCGAAACAGCTCGATGCTCCCTCAAAGGGCTGAGGGGAGCGCCGAACATGTTTTCAATGCTCTGGCGTGAACTCCAAGGGAGTGTTAGCACTCTGATCATGCAATTAGGGGAGTGTCGGTGTAGAAAGCAAAAATGAATTGATTTTTAAGCTAAATTTACCCAAAAAATCGCTATAATGAGATGATTAATGGCTCTTAATTTATTGTGCTTGCAGTTTGTATTGGTAGAAAGCCATGATTGAGTGGAGGGAGCATGAGCACAATATCAATGACATAGTTGCATTAAAAAAAACCCAAGTGAGGGACGCATTGAGGAATTGCGGCCTCCTCGAGTATTTCAAACTGCAGAAGATGAAAAAAGAAGTCATTTTACTTGAGTATATGATTGGGTTGTGGAATACTGCTAAACAAGCATTCCAAATTGGGTCACAAATGCTCAACATCGAGTTAGAGGACATATATTTTTTGACCGGCCTCTCGAAGAGAGGGGCCCCTATTATCTTATTTGGACAATGGGCAGTTCTAGTGCATGTCGAAGAGTATGTGGCAAATCGTTGTATTTCGGGATTGCGATTGGTTGGAGGCCGGATCGTGATAAAAGATGTTAGAGATTTGCCTCTTCGATCCATCTTATTTGTCATCACCAATTTGGTAGGTAGTACCAGCGCACATTTGGCTTCAAGATCTCAAATGGTCTATGCTCTACAATGTGTGGAGCCAACATTGTTTAACTGGAGCACAACTTTCCTTCACAACATGAAGGATCAGATTTCGAGATGCAGGATGGGGCAATAGAAACAATTTGGGTACGTTTCTTTTTTGGTTTCATTCTTCTTAGAGCGAATTCCACAGATGCAACCACATATCACACTGGCGATACGACTGGTAGGTGAACCATGCATGGAGCATTGGACAAGTCTGTCTCCGAGGTTGGGAACGGACTCAGAATTCAAATTCACAACTGACTTCTTTGCTTAGCTAAGACGTCAGTTGATTTTCATTGAGGACTTTCCATNATCAACTGACGTCTTAGCTAAGCAAAGAAGTCAGTTGATTTTCATTGAGGACTTTCCATTCGTTGGAGTAGATTTCCGGGGTAGCATGGACCTGGTTCTTCCATATGGAATAGACTGGGATGCATCAGGTATGAAACCAAATACCTTATCGTGTGTTTTTTGATTTTAAAGTTTATATTATTTTTATGTGTACCAAGAGGGGTTTTTAACATATGTATTGTTTCAACATGCAGACAGAGGTGTAACACGTCTGGCGGAGATGCCGGAACTGGGGCATTGCGGAGACGCATAGGTGGTTGTAGAGCGTGAGGTAGCAGTGGGGGGTCTCCAGGAGGTTGAGAGAAACCTATGTGGTCTTACGATGGGTGTCCCTCCTCTCAAGAGGTGAGATGTACCCCTGCATTTATATAGACACACAGTTGGAGTTCCCGAGAGTCTGAACTACTTGCTTAGATGAGTGGCCCATGCAGTAGTGTGCTACTCAGAGCACAACATGGAGCAGGAGAATTAGGATCCTCCTAATGTTTTGTGTAGTCTGTACGATGATGTCATGGGCATGAGGGCCCAAAATTTTTCCCTTCTATGTACATTTTTTATGTAACCAAACATTTTCTATCACGCAATATATATACATATACGAGTTTTTGCGGTGCCAAATGATGTTTGCAAATGATGATGTCTTTATGTGATGTGTTTATTTTACATGTGTTGTGTTTTATATGATTCATTTTCTTTATAAAAATCATCTATGCATGAGATATTGATCCAATATAGAATTTGTTAGTGAATCTGAAGTTGTGTTGAGTCCTCTTGGTATGTGTATGTACTCTATAAATTCAAACATTATTTCCAGACGACGAACTCGTAGGTGGAGACATAATAGGATAGGATTGTGAATGGCATAGACCCAATTAAGTTTACAGACCATGAGTTGAGATTCTAGGTTAATGATCATACGAGATATACCTAGAGAGGAGGCCTCGATTAAAATTCCAATGACAACGTGATATTCTGCCATGTTATTGGTTGTCGATCCTAAGAAAATGCCTCCTGAACTCACTAACTCATTAGAGTGGTAAATTACCTAAGCTACAAAATAAATATTCTAGGTGTGTCGACTAGCGCCATCCGCAAACCCGAAAAAGATAAGAAAGGAAGATGTCATATGTGCACGAAATCACAAGAAAAAGTATAAGCGACTAAAACAAAACTCGAACATGTAAGAGAAAAAGACACACCAAAATTAAAGTACAATAGTGTGAAAACCATGCATGCTAGATGTTCTATGCATATTACTTCTTAAGGTAAAACCCATTTCGGGGTTCACCAAGAGATATTTCGTCGTAGTCAACTAGCTCGCAGGAGACTCTATGTAATACACATTTTACGATGTAAGGACCATGCCACAGAGCTTCTAACTTGCATGTCCCTAACTTATCATGACCCTGGTCATAAACGAGGACTAGGTCTCCTTCTGCAAAAGTACGAGGGTGGATAGATTTGTCATATTGACTCTTCATTCATTTTTGATGTGTCTCGTTAACAAGAGCAGCATCGCGATGTGTTTCATCCAACCTAATCAGATATAAGGAACGTTCCTCTTCAGCAAAAGTGTGAGGCGGGAGTTCTACTTTGAGTTTCAACAAGGGAATTTTGCACTCGATTGGTAATACGGCTTCTATGCCATATACTAACTGGAAAGGAGTGAATCCAGTAGCATTTTTCACTGAGGTGTGGTAAGCTAAGAGAGTGGAGAAAAGTTGTAGATACCAAGATGTTTTGTTTTCCCCCACCATATGTTGAATCATGGTTTTAAGGACCTTGTTGATAGCTTCAACTTGTCTGTTTGCTTGAAGATAGTAAGGGGATGAGTTCTCATGGAGAAAACCCAATTTGGCATGTAACTCACTCATCATCTGGTTTTGAAAGTGTGAACCGTGATCAGTGACAATGGCTTGTGGAACACCAAAGCGAGTGATGATGTGGTTGAAGATGAAAAGAGTTGCAGTACGACCATCATTCAGAAAACTAGGCATAGCCTCAACCCATTTTGTGAAGTAATCAATGGCAACAATGATATGGCAGTGCCCCTCGGTTGAGGTAGCTTACACTACATAAAATCAATACCCCATTTTGCCAAGGGGATAATGACAACAATAGGATGCAGTGGAGCGGGGTCGGTGCGTGCCTTTTTATGAAAATCTTGGCAGGGTGGGCATTTTTTGACAGCCTCAATACAATCTTTGAAAATAGAGGGCCAAAAGTAACTAGCAGGTAAAATTTTCTGAGTTGTAGCCATCCCAGAAAGGTGACTGCTGCATGCTCCAAGGTGACAGTCATTAAGGACACATTCAACCTCATCATGAATTAAACAATGTCATAGGATAGTGTTGATACCACGGTGATACAAAGTGTCATTGATGATAAGATAGCATTTAGAATGGTGATGGATATGACGATGTTCTTCACGAGAGATATCAAGCTGAAAATGCTAGGTTCGAAGATAAAGAAGGATATCTCCACTCCAAGGATCGGACATGCTAATGAGGAATAGAGATTCATAGGGGAGAGAATCTCTAGGCTCAGTATCTTCATCAACATGGGGAAGATCGCAGACAAGTTCCACAAACACCAAGGATTTTTTGGCTTTGGACTTGGAAAACTCGAGATCAAATTCATGAAGAATCACGATCCACTTGGAATATTTTCCCCCAAGGACTTGACGTGTCATAATATGATACATGGGGTTTGAGTCCGCAATAACCGTGGTAGTGCGTAACAAGATGTAATGGAGAAATCTCTGGACAACAATGACAGCTACCAAAGCCAACTTTTCAACATGTGAATATCGGAGCTTGGGACCGGATAGACTCTTACTCAGATAGTATATCACATGTTCTTTACCATTAGTGTCCTCTTGGACTAACACCATAGAGATAGTGGAAGTAGAGGTTGCTAACTAAAGGATGTATTCATGTGCATAATTCAGAGGATGCAACAGAGGCGAATTGGTCAATGCATGCTTAAGAGCATCAAAAGATCGTTGAGCAGTGTCATCCTAGATGAAAGGAGTGTCTTTCTCCAACAATCGCATAAATCCTTTGGTAATCTCATCATAGTTACATATAAAACCGCGAAGAAATTTTGCTTTCCCCTGCAAACTTTGTAGTTGGGTCAGATTATTAGTCGGAGATAAAGTAAGGATAACGTTAATCTTTAAGGGATCCACCCTAATCCCATCTTTGGAGACAATGAAACCGAGGAATCGACCTAATTCGACAGCAAAGATGCACTTGTGTGGGTTCAAACGAATACGATAGAACCGACATCGAAGAAAAATAGCCTGTAGATGACCAATATGGTTTGATCGATTGGATGAATGGGCAGGTAAATCATCGAGGTAAGGTTTCGCAATATGTTTGATATCGTGGAAAGTGTATGACATGGCCCACTGGAAAGTAGCACCAGCATTTTTAAGACCAAATGGTAGTTTTCGATAGGTGAAATTTCCCCACAGGCAGATGAAGGTTGTTTTATGCTTATCAACAGGTAGAATGTCAACCTGGTTGAATCCTGAAAATCCATCCATGAAAGAGAAAATAATGTTGCCAACGCAATTGTCAATGATTTGGTTGATGAAGGGTGTGGGGTAATTGTCTTTTGGACAAGCCTCGTTAAGATCCCTATAATCAACGCAGACACAAATGGTCCCTTGTTTATTAGAGACCAAAACAATGTTAGAAACCCATTCCGTCAAGGGGACAGGATAGATAAATCCATATTTTAACAGTTTCTCAACTTCTTCCTTTATGGCCGCGGTTTTCTTGGGATGAACTGGGCGGAGTTTTTGTCGAATAGGTTTAACACCTGGGTAAGTTTTATTTCATGCGCAACGATTGAAGGATTGATCCCTGGAATTTCCTCGTAGCTCCAAGCGAAGACATCACGGAATTCTTTAAATAAAGCGGTGTAAGAAACCACTTCCTCGGGTGAATAATTAGCACCGAGATGAAAATTTTCCACGATACCTTCCTTGATCGAAATATCAATCGTGATCGTAGAAGATATGTTGCCTAAATTCCCCTCAGAAACAGTATATTGGTGTTATAACCCGAATTTGCACCAGACATGCTTACTTGGCATCAGGCCATCTCAGATTCCTTCTTTGCCAAAACATTGTTGAACAACTCTTCTTAAAAACCCCTTTTATAAGGACCCAATTGCCCTACTCCATTACTGAACGCGTGTACACGCTAGCTGACCCAAGACAGCCCACATGGACCTACAGAAGCATGGAAAAATGAAAGTTGCTAACAGAACACACAGCTTTGGGTAAGTTAACTAAACCTTTCGACCATGCATGGTCGGTCACTCGACCAAATACCTAGATTCTTCTAGCTTATAAAAGAAGGGTTAGGGGTCCCATTTGAAAGGAGGAGAATCATAGTAAAGAAACTATACCCGATTAAGCATTCCCTTTGTCCCAACCTTTAGCCATCCTTATGCAAAGAGAAGTATAGACCAAAGTAGTTGGAAGACAGTGGAAGAAGAGCCCAGGACCAAGATCGAAGAGCAGTGGTCGACTTTATCATTATCAAATGCATCTGGAGTTATTTTTTTGTCTTTAGTGAATGCAGGTTAGCATTGGGAGGAGAGTTGTAGTCAAAGAATGACCAAGTGTGAAAAGGGATCGACATCAAACACAAAAAATAAGGTATGTCAACTTAATCTCTTGAGCCTTGTATTTACATATGAGTAATGGGGTTTAGGCATGGGATGATGGTAAAAAGTAAGAATATTTAGGTCATTTATGCATGCATGATAAAACCCTTAGTGCTAGTCCATAGGAGGGTTTTCCCACCCACAACAGAATTGACGACCATACTGGGGATCTCTAGGGTTTCTGGGAATATTTTGTTTTTTGGGTATTTTTTAAAAATGGTTTCATTACTTGTTTTTAAAGTTTCTGCAAAAGTCTGAGCTAACAAAGATTTTGGTCTTCCATACCAGTTATCTTTGTTTCTTTGCTAGACTGCATCTTTTTTTCGAGACCCACAGAGGTACATGCGGCCTGTATAAGGTCTACACGCGTGTACCCATGCCCTACCCTCACACAGCCCGCATGTACATGCTAGCTGAGGAGGTGTCAGTCGCATGTATGATTTCAGAAAATTTCTTTTACGGAGGCAGTCATCCTCTCCCCTGTCAGAAGTAATCCTTATCAGGGGTTTTCTGGAACTCATTCTAGTCTCTATTTTTTGCAGTTTTGTAGCTTAGGTTTCACCTCAGATTGGTTTTGTTCTATGAAATTTTCCTTCAATTGTTTCCTTTTTCTGTTAAAGTAAGTTTCTGAGTCTTCAAGAGATTTTGGTTCTCAATACGAGTAGTCTTTGTCAGTGCTTGATTGCTTGTCATTTCATTTTTTGAAGAGTTGCAGAGGTACATGCGGTCTGTATAAGGCCAACACGCATGTACACGCGCCCTGACTTTACACAGCTCGTGTGCACAGGCTTGTTGTTGAACTGTCAGCAGCGTGCCTGTAGAGAAAATTTTTGTTTAGGGTAAGGCATTCATCCTTTCCTTTTTCAAAAGTTATACCTCTTAGGTTTTTGTGTCTCTGTCATAGCGGTCAGTAACTTGGGTTTGATCACAGCAATAGCTTGCTTTTTCATTAAAAGATTTCTTCTGTTTCTTAGCTTTTTTAACTTATTTTTAGCTTGAAATTTTAAGAAAAATGAGTTGCATTTTGAAAAAAAAATCGGCCATGAATCGTGCATTCATCAGTTTCTTTTAGAATCTTTTGTTATTTCTGCTATGATTGGAAGAAAATATAATAAAAAAAATTAGTTTGTTAGATCTCTTTCTTTCCTGGCATTTTCTTTGCATTGTTATTTGAAAAAGAAAAGAAATGAGCATAGTGTTGTGTTTTCTTCTCATCTTAAAAAGCATTTCAAATATATATATATATATATATATATATATATATATATATATATATAATCATTCTTTGCCAGTGTTCATATAAGTTTCATCATTTTTCGCAAGAGTCTTAACACCATCAGTTGCACTACCGTACCCTTTTGAGTAAATCAAGCCAGTAAAAAGAACGCTAATTAAAA
>ML781118.1:80261-136850 GCA_009831015.1 Picea engelmannii | reverse complement strand
CCCTCTCAGTTAGTTCATACTTGTAACACAAAATGCCATCATGCAGTTTCAGAAGAAATATAACCTAAGGAACAAGGAGGTGTCTACTGAGCCTCAGTAGAAAAATCCCATAAGGAAACCTTCAGTGGACACCCCTTCCACAAGCTGACTAAAGCAGGACAACCCGACCAAGGATACAACTAAAAAGGCGAAGACAAAGGAGGAAGCCCCAAGGAAAGCGCCGAAAACAAGCTAGGAAGCATGTGGAAAAGAGGTAGAGAAGGTCCATCCCCCCTTTAACTTTGAGCATGAAATGGCTAAAATCAAAATCTCTATCCCTTTTAACGAACTTATCAGAAAGGGTGAATATTGGGAGGAGATCATTAAAATGCTTAAAATGGGACAAACTCCCGACACTTTGAATGTCCAAGACAATCACCCTGCTATTATGTTTGGTTCACACGTTAAGGAGACAAGTGAGACTGAGGACGTGCCCTCATTCTATGTCAGTCTAAAAATCCATGACATGAACCTGCATAACTCCATGTTAGATTCAGGTGCGTCGCACAACCTCATGCCAAAGGTGATCATGGACGAGTTGGGTTTGGACATCACCAGGCCCTATAAGGACCTTTTTTCTTTTGATTCGAGGAAAGTCAAGTGCTTGGGTCTCATCAAGGATTTGGTCGTATCGCTGGCCCAAATTCCTTCGAAAAACATGGTTATGGATGTGGTCATGGTAGACATACCCCCTAAGTTTGGCATGTTGTTGTCCAGGTCGTGGGTTGCGAAGTTAAAGGGGACTCTGCAAATGGACATGTCATACACCACCATTCCTATCTTTGGCTAGGATAGATGGTTGTATAGAGAAGTGTTGCTGAAATACATGGTAAGCAGTAAGATGCAGCCAAATAACCATCCTATTTACTCAGTGGACACTGAGGTCGATTCTTCCATATTCTACAATGACCTGAGCTTCGAAGAGGAAGAGCCAACAACCATCATGATAACCGATGAGGAAACCGCACGACAAGCAGTAGAGTTCGTCGACCCAAAGAACCGTGTGGTAAACGAGATATGGAACATGAGTTTCGATGGCGCTGTCAGTAAGGAAGGAGCAGGGGCCGGTGTATGAATAAGCCCCCGCAAGGTGGGCACAAAACTGTGTTCGTACAAACTCGCGTTCAAATGTACTAATAACATGGTTGAGTATGAAGCATTGATCTTGAGCTTGAAGGTCTTTAAAGAACTAGGAGTGAAGAGGATAGTAGTGCGTGGAGACTCTGAGATGGTTATAAACCAAATGAAAGGCATATATCAGTCCAGACACCCCAGGCTGAGAGCGTACAGAAACTTGGTGTTGGACCTCCTCGAAAAATTTTCAGAGTATGATCTATCTACTATCCCAAGGGAGAAAAATCAGATCATCGATGTGTTGGCCACCTCAGCCTCGGTTTTTAAGATCCCCATCTTCCAAAACAGAAAATACAAGATTGAAGTCAAACACAGACCAATAGTGCCCGATAATATCAAATATTGGCAAGTGTTTGAGGACGACAAACAGGTGGAGATATTTCTCCGAATGAGCGATGAGTTCGCTAACATAAACATTGATGATGAGTGTTGTTGTGACGAAGATGGGAGTGCAGAAGCATGCAGTGATGACAACCCTTTTCAGAACCAAATGGTGGGAAGGGACATAGTACAACTAAAAAATAGCATTATTCCAAAGGGGCTAGTTCCATTGGAAAAGATGTTTGACGAAAACGACGTGGCTAGAAATCCCAAGATTGTTGCCAACAATGAGGATGTGGAAGACTGCAACATTGGGACTCAGGAAAACCCAAAAATAATCAAATTGTCTAAAACGCTCAGTCCAAAGGTCAAACAAGACTACATCAATCTCATGAAGGACTTCCCCGATGTTTTCACTTGGAGTTATGACAACTTGAAGGTGTATTACACTAAAGTGATTCAACATGTCATCCCTCTCAAAGAAGACCAGAGGTTGTTCAAACAGAATCTACGACGGATAAATCCCCTGCTGCCACCGCTAATCGAAAAGGAGGTAAAGAAACTCTTTGAAGCTAAAATTATCATTTCTTTGAGGTTTTCTAAGTGGGTGTCCAACTTGGTACCTATTAGAAAAAAGAGCAGGGAAATAAGATTGTGCGTGGATTTTCGTAACTTAAACAAAGTGCCCCTCAAGGACCACTACCCACTCCCTAAAATGGACTATATCTTGCAAAAGGTAGTGGGGTCCCAGAAGATGTTCATGCTGGATGGTTTTTCAGGTTATAATCAGATCATGGTCCACCCGAATGACAGGGAAAAGACGGCTTTTACAACACCATGGGGGATGTTCATGTATGCCAAGATGCATTTTGGCTTGATGAACGTCGGAGCTACTTTCTAGAGGGCAATAAACATAGAATTTGTTGATGAAAATGACAATTTCATTGTGATCTATCTGGATGACATCATGGTATACTCTGACTCCGATGAACAACACCTCGAACATCTGAAGAAACTTTTCCAGAAGTGCAGGAAATTTGACATATCACTGAATCCAAAAAAGTCACATTTCGGGATGGAGGAAGGGAAGCTATTGGGACACATTATATCGAAGGAGGGAATTAAGATAGACCCTACCAGGGTGGAAGGAATCCTAAAAATCGGCACTCCGCGCAGTAAGAAAGAGGTGCAATCCTTCCTGGGAAAGGTAAACTCCTTGGGGAGATTCATCCCAAACCTAGCATAAATTATAAAACATATCACCTGCATGCTCAGAAAAGGGAACGAGATCAACTGGAACCCGAAGGCTGGGAAATAATTTGAATATATCAAGGTTGCGCTGAATAAATCTCTCGTGCTCGCTAGCCTAGACTTCACGAAGGATTTCATCATGTTTGTATTCACCTCAAAGCATACGATTGTGGGTGTGCTATTACAGAAAGACGAGCAGAACTTTGAGAAACCCATAGCCTATTTCAGCAGGACGTTGAGGGATTCCCCACTAAGGTACGACATTATGGAGAAACAAGCATACACCTTAGTAAAAGCTCTAAATTAGTTTAGGACATACATATTACACTCCCATGTCATTGCTTACATGCCTAGCAACTCAATCAAGGATATCCTAACTCAACTTGACCCTGAGGGGAGGAGGGGAAAATGGATAGCGGCCATGCTAGAATATGATCTCGAAATCAAGCCCATGAAGTTGATTAAAGGGCACGTCCTTGCAAAGTTGATGGTGCAGTCAGACTGCGACGCTGCAGAGATAAACTTCATCATTGATCTGTCAGAGAAACCTCAGGAAGAAACCATTGTGCGGGTATCTCAAGATTTTGTCAATTCGTTGTGGTATACAGACATCATCTATGTGCTAAGGAACCTGCAGGCCCCTCTAGGTTTAAGTAAGACCAAGTCCATATTTATGAAGCTCAAAGCGGTTAAGTTCTGCATCCTGGATAGTTCACTATACTCGAAAGATACCAAAGGGATATTGCTAAGTTGTTTGTTGGAAAACAACGCGAAAAGAGCTATTGAAGAATTTCACAAAGGTGACTGCAGAGGACACCATTACTAGAAAACCACCACACACAATATCCTAAGAGCGGGTTAGTATTGGCTTACCATCTTTGTAGAAGTATACAAAGAAGTGTCGTGCTTCCACGAGTGTTAGATTTTCGATGGAAGAAGAAAGTTGCAGCCCTTGCCACTAAAGTCGATGTCAATCGAAGCACCTTTCATGCAGTGGGGTTTGGATTTCATAGAGGAAATAAATCCACCATCCTCAGCGTGGCACAAATGGATACTCACGACCATAGACTACTTCATGAAATGGATAGAAGTGATCCCCACGAAGCAAGCTACCAATGCAGTCATCATTCAATTTCTGGAGACAAATATCTTGTCGAGATTCAGATGCCCCATCAAGATCATAACAGACAACGCGGCCACATTCAAGTCCAAGAATATGGATAAGTTTTGTCAGGTTTACAATATAACCCTGGGGCATTCTACAACGTACTTCCCACAAGAAAATGGCTTAGCAAAATCATCAAATAAAAGCCTGACCAATATCATCAAAATACTCCTGCAAGACAATAAGAAAGCTTGGCATAAAATCTTATCTATGTGTTGTGGGAAGACCGGGTTACCACCAAGAAGTCCATCTCAACGTCGCCATTTAAGATTGTATATGGCACAGAAGTAATTTTCACTACCACACTAGAGTTGCCTGTCAGAAAGTTGTTGCAAGAGCAGGAGGCCGAGCCAGATGACACGCAGAGGAGAATAAATCAGTTGGTTCACACACATTAGATGAGGAAACATGTGTATGATCAATCACAACTACACCAGGAGAGGATGAAGAAAACCTTTAACAAGCCTTCTAAGCAGGAGGAGCTTCAGTTGGGTGATCTGGTGTTTAAATGGGATTAAAGAAATAAGGATAAAGGAAAGCACGGAAAATTCGATAATCTATGGACAATTCCATTCAAAATCGGTGCACATCACAGAAATAATGCTTATTTTCTGGAAGAACTAAATGGAGAGTGCATTGGTTGGGGGCCTGTAAACGGTAGTTTCCTCGAACATTATTTGATGAAATAAGATCTTTTTAAGTCACATGTCATTATAAATAGTCGTTTTATTTTTTGTGTCGAGTCAGTAAAGGCCCTGAGTTTATGCTGAATCTTTTAGAAGTTGTGTTGATAGGTTTAGGTTGCGTTTGTTTTTCATATTTCAGTGTTTGAAAGTCGAATAAGGCCCAATGGTCAGGCACCTAGTCTATTTTTCTTTTCTACCTCGCTGGGAGGATAGCATCCCCATTGGAGCCAGCTCTTAGAGCCACCATTTTTTCTCTTCAACTAGAGACGGTTTTAGTTGAGTTATGGCTCGTGTGTCAAAGCATTCAAGGTCAGGTACATAACAACAAAGGGGTTGAAGTCAGCAGGTGGTTGGTTGGCCCTTGGACTTGGGAAGGGATGTTAGAGTCCAAACATGAGTAAACAAGTACAAGTTTGTTCCCAAAGAGTCGGGTCCTGACAAAAAGGGAGTTTCTATGTGCCTCGGGTATAGGCAAGTTGTTAACAGAAGTCACATCGACAAGTGCAGCAGCCATTATCGGTTCATTATGAAGGCTGGAAGAATGAAAAATCACAACGTTCATATCATGTATGCTTTACAGCCCTCATCGATTGTACTATACACGCGCGGATGTGCTATGGAAAATTTGCAGTATGTTTTGAAACATCAAGTCACCATGGATTCAGTGTTCCATGGCATGTTTCCTCCTCCCACCTGCTCTGTTATAAATTCCAGATGTTCTGCATGCATTATAGTCGCAAATCAAGTTTATGCATTGGTTGTAATCTCTTCTCGCCAGCGCAGGTCGATCGAATTTTCCGCTATGGGCCTTTGCCAGATCCATCGCACGCAAGACAAATACGGGTTTTGTCATGGCAACATCCAAAAACATAAGAAAGGGCGTGGGAAGAGGTATAAGTGTCGGGGTCGAGCCCCAAAGTGACTGATATTCGTTCTCACTCATAGCAAGCACTCCCAAGGACCCCAAGGGATTTTCACCTTTGCCTGCATAAGCAAGGATATCACATCGCGTGGAGCCCGGAGTGGAAGAAGTTGCGCAGGAAGGGAAGATGTTAAAAGCCCCATCTCCCCAATAGTAGATACCCTAAAGAAGGGGCGGGCCAAGGAAGAACAAGGAAGTTGGGGAAACCCAAGTCCCAAACAAGCCGCGCGCAAGATCGACTGCTGAAAAATTACATATGCGCGTTATTCGGCTGGAACCTGTTGAAGGTACAAGACGAGGAAGCAAGAGCAGAACAAGGAGGACAGACACCGCGGGAACTAATGTTCAAGAGCCATCTCAGCAACTGAAATAGGCATAGCTCGTTGTCATCGAACTATACCAGGAAAACAGGGAACTGAGACAGCAGCTGGCAAAAATGATCCTTGAAGCGTCAGCATTGCAAAGTCGTGAAGGAAACGTGACGTGGCTCAAGAGAAAGCTCTGGGAAGTGCAGGATACAATCATACAGTTGCGCAAGGAACAAAGGACATCAGAAGAAAGGAAGGTGAAACACCTTAGAGAACGTGAAGCAGCCGGGGAGAAAGTTTGCACGGACCTCACCAGCACGTAGAAGAAGCAGGATTAACTGATTTCAATTTTTGTATTCTCAAACATGTTACCAATCTTGGCAGTTTTGAAGCAAGCATTTCCCATGGACAGTTTGGTCAGTTTGGTATCGACTGCGATAGTCCGCAGCTGCTTTCCACGTACGCATCCCGACAGATGTGGAAGCAACCGGAAGCAGAGTCGTTACATTAAATTGCAGAAATCAGGCAGAGCCCTCGATCGTTTTGACGGCCTGTCAAAAGAAGGCAACGACACACCACTCTCCCCTACGATGAGACCTTGCTGATAACCGAACACTGGGGACAAGAGACAAGCGGCAAGACACGGTCGAACATAGTTGTCCTCTATTTTTGGAAAGAGGTCATACGAAAGGTCATTGAACAGAAGACAACCAGTTTCCTATATTTTAGGGATGTTAGCTAGAGAGAAGGGCAACCTAAGTGACGCCCTTGCCTATATATTTTATGTTTTCAATGTAATCCAGGTTGGTTGGAAAACTAGCATAGACAGTGTCTATTAATGTAATTTTGAATTCGATCGAAATTTAATGCAAAAGTCCTGAAGCTTTGATGAAAAGATTCTAATTGTAGCAGTTGGATGTATTGTCTCCTTTCTTTGTGTACGTACTTCATACATTCTTTATTCATATCTATTGTTGTCTAAATAGAAACGTATTTTCAAACCTAGGATTCATTGCACAGTGCCCTGGGATTCGCTCCATTTAGACAAAAATTTTCCTCTAAGTTAACTCTGAATTCATCCTCAGCGATGCTCCAATTTGCGTCATGTTTTTCTCCCACCACATACAACAAGTTTGCACTGAAGATTGTTACTTGCTTAGCCTTTATCCTCTCAAGTTTAGTCACTGAGTCATTTGTTTCTATCGTCTTCTCGAACTGACTCCATATCCCAAGGTCTTACTCTCTTGCGCCAATATAACCAAAATTTACTATTTCAAAGGTGTTAAATCTAGCCAACAGTTTAGAGCCATATCCTACATCGAGACAAAATCTCCCTAGAGAGCCCTCTCCAAGTCTGAAAGGCTAGTTTCAGGCCTCAAAGTTGGTTGAAAAAATTACCTCTGTCGTTTGTTTATCATCAGAATAGATTTACAAAGTGCTAACAGAAGCGACGGAAGTCATGGCATAAAACCAACTTCTTCCCAATAGCAAGTTGTAATCGAGGGGAGCATCGACTACCTTGACATCAACATAGATGGTTTTGCCACCCAACTGAACGGCCAAGGACTACAAGAGTCTATGAGGATGAAAACCTCACTCATCGAATGCATGCAACATCATAGGGGATTTGTTAAGTGCGGGTGATTTTAATCCTTTCCAACAAGCTAAATACATGATACAAGTGGAATCTCCCTCATCCAAAATAGTGTGGTGAATGTGTTGGTTGTGAAAAACAACATCAATTTGAAAAGCAAGTTGGTGAGAAATTCGTGACTTGAAATGGTCCAGGTTAAACGTGATATTGTTGGACGACTCAGGATCAATGGCGCCAATGGCAGACAAGAGCGTCTACATTGAATTGGGTAGTGTTGTATAACTTCCAGTGCTGACGTAAGACACAATGCTTGAGCCAAATCTTCAATGATGTTGTAGTTTTGGGCGGCACGTGAACTAGGATTAAAAGTAGATTTACGGACGGTGCTCTTGGGAGGGTGTAATATAGAGTCGAACAAAGGTTTCTCTATTTGAAGTGACCCAGATAGAGGATTGATAGATGGAGGACTAACGGAGGCAGGAGATGGATCCAGTAAAGAACCGTTAGTGACCTTTTCTTTGTAAGGTTTAGTTGGTGTGTTGTATGTTGTAGTGCGGGTGGTTATATAAATCCCATTGAACATATAAATATGAGCACTCGTCGAGGCTTCATCATTAGGAGGGTGGCTAGAACTGCCCCCCGTGGGAGGGGTTTGAGCAACCATGGATTGTTGTTGAGGAAAAGGTTGTGTTAACATGGCAGGTTGGGAATTCCCTTTAAAAATTTTGGCAACTTCGTCGCGATTTGGACAGTCTCGGGTGTAATGATCGTCACCACAAATAAAACATGGGAATTTCAGTTTTCACTATGGTTTCTTTTCAATAACATGTGGTGGAGTTTGTGTTTTGGGTTGTTCATTATTATTATTCTTTTTGGGTTTATTTTTTTGCTTCTTCTTACCTCTGGATTGTTGTGACGAGGCAGATTGAACTGCATTCACCTAAGATACTTGAGTTGGGAGGGAGGTAAAGGAGAGTGAGGTCGAATTGAGAACTGGCGTTGAAATGGAGCGATTGACTGTTCCGGGCGACTGCGATGTAGATTGGGTTTTGACAGTGCCGATAACTCCATCTACATGTGACGTGGATGAAGGTTTGGATGGATCGGCAGTGGCACGGGTAGCATTTGGGATCAACTCGTACAAAGTACTAGATTTTGAATACACCAAATCTAAGTATTAAGCCCGAGCAATGGCTTCTTCCTCAGTGACTACACCACCCATAGCGACGTCACGAACAATCGGGGGTAAAAGAGATTTAGTGAACCATTCCACCAATAATTGGTCAAGAATGATTGCTTTGATCAACCTTCATTGTCGTCTCCCTTCATGAATGTGATAAGAGATATGCACGAAGTTGGTCTGACGAAGGGAGGTTAAGATTTAAGTACCTGTCTTGTAATGGATGGGTAGTTGAAAGTGCATGAGAAAAGACATGGCAAGGGAGTTGAAATCTTGGAAAGAACCACGTGGAAGTTCAATGTACCACTTGGTTGTTGAGCCCGTAAGTGTGCGCTGGAAGAGACGTAAACGTATAGAATCATCCATTAATGAGTTTGATGAACACCATAAATGGAAGGTCATCACATGGTTATTTGGGTCTTCTCCAGGTTTACCGTCAAACTTTCGGATGTCGGAAGGTAATTTAGCAAGAATCATTGGACAATAAGGAAAATGCAGTATGGGATTGTTGGTCACCCGAGATAAATCTAGGAGATCCAGAGTAGCAAGGAAGGGTAATTGTCGGTTAACTTGAGGGTAATATTGGTGTGGCATAGGGACACCAGTAGGGCCATAAACCAGTTGATATGGGCAATTATATCCAGTAGGCCCTCCTACATATGGTTGTTGTTGACCAAGATAAATAGGATTGGATGGTTGTTGAGGAACATTCATGAGTGGGGGGAAACCCGGTGGATTCTGAGGGGTATAAGTCGGGTGATTCGGTTGCAGATTATAAACATTTTTCCCTTGAGGGGGGTAAACAGTTTGTCCCTGAGGAGCATACACATTAGCCACGTGGGGAGGATAAACATTAGACCCTTGGGGAGGATGAGGTTGTTGTTCTTGAGGACCCCGGGTGGGATTTGGGACGCTCGGATAAGGTTGTCCATAAGATAGTCTAGAAGGAACAGGATTTGACACTCCTCCTTGTGGGTTATGGTATGATTTCTCCCCAACGTAGGGTTGATTAAACGTGCCTCCTGAAGATACTCCCTAGGATTGTGAAGGTTTTCTAGCAAAAGAAGGTTGCCCCCCTGCCATAGGTGGATTAACAACCGAGGTTTGACCAGTAAAGGGAGGTTGTCCTCCAGAAGGAATATGAAAATGTGGTTGTCCCCCTGGAAGGGTAGGCCCGCTATAGGATGGTTTTCCTCCAAGAGGGATTGGTCCACTAGATGGTGGTTTCCCCCTAGTCGGGATATGTCCCGCAGTTGATTGTGTCTATTTGGTAAGGGTCTGCATTCTCTTATGTAAAGATGTTCCAGTGGGATTCTGTGGAACATGAGGGACCGTAGAGTGATAATGTGTAAAGGTAGGGGTAGCGATTGAAGTGCCTTGGGTATGAGTAGAGGTGATGAATCCAACATTAAGATGAAATTGTGTTGACGTGACAGTAGGATCAATGACCTGTTCGATGGGATGATCAATAGTTTGACTAGATGGTCCTGCCTCGGCAGCAGGAGTGTCATGAGGATTAAAAGGTTGTCAAATGTATTCAAAATGCTCATAAATATGATGCCTCGATGGAGTCCTCCATACAGAATGAGCAGGTGTGTGATGTGTATCTATTGCGGTAGTAGGATGAATGGGGGTCCTATAGTCATCACCAAAAATTGGTTCTGTGGATCCCATATATGTATCGATAACTTGCCTCTCAGATAAACCTGGTACTTCTTCTTCTATAACGTTACCGAGCGAGTCCAATCGAAGCAAAAGTGGTTCGATAGGAGTTGTTAACACATGTGTAGTGTGAGGAGTAGGATTTTCAACCATAACCAAAGCTCTTTTCGAATTTTCTAATAGAGGAGTAGCAACACTCCCAGCGTCAGATTTATTTTCTACCTCCCCACAGTAGTTGTCTTCTGGTGAGTTAGGAGGTAAGGATTGGTAGCCTTCTTCCGGAGGCAACCCTTGCATCCTACGTGATCGGCGAAGACCTTTGTTGTCTACAGGCTCAATTTTGAAGAATTATTAAAACAACATCACATGCTAAAAAATCTATAAATACCAACAAGCAAACAAACCTTCTCTCGATGACCGTACTATTTGGTGATGAAATCCAACATTGTGTGATCAAGTCAAGAAGGGGTTAGGATATGAGCTGGTGGAACAGTTACCATGGCGACCTGCTTAACAGACTTAGGCCTTGGTGCAAACTTCCACACAGTAATCGTGGATTTACCCTCCAAGGAGCCCGAGTGAGTTTGACCACAGTTTGTTCCAGGTACAACGAATACCTCCCTTCGTTGTCACTTTGTGTAAAGGCCCTTAATATTATGGCAACTAAAGACACCAACTCGTAGTCAGCCCCTGGGTGGGTATAGTTGACAGTCCAGTTCGAACGTATGGGCACGATAACAAGTCTGAAATCCTTTGAGAGAACTGAGGACAAGTGGACCAGTAGAACTCTAGAGGACCCCAAATGGATTTGGAGTTCACGAAGAAGCGAGACCAAATGAAGACAGTTGAAACTCAAGAAGAACCACCAAAATACGATCTTACTACTATGAATGGTTAAACCACGGAGGGATCATCTCTGTAGCTCTTTCGAACGTGACCTTGTGCGTAACCCCTATGTAAGAGGGGGATCCCAAAAATATTATACGAAAATTGGATTTGCTCTCCCTATCGCAAGATGTTAATGTTTGTTGGAATGCTTTCGAGAGTTTTACCCACAACCTAATCCAAAGCGCTAATCCTAGTCTAATGTTGGTGGAGGAATCTAAAAATAAATAAAATTCTAGATCAATTTTAATTAACGTTGATTTTTTGTGGTTGTTCTTTACTCAGAGGTGTATGAGAGTGAAACTGATGATATTATGACTTGATTCCCAAAAATGCATAAGAAAAATGGTAAACAATCTTTTCTTTCAATGAATTTCTATTTAAGGGAAGGAAAATAAATTTTTCTTTTCACTATCAAACACAAAAAATGCAGAAACTTCATGTAATTGTTCTCAATCAAGAATTCAATTCAATGTTAAACTATTCAGAAAGTGATCTTAATATCCAAAAGCCAATTGTGAAAATATATCTTTTTATTTAAATATGAATTATAATCAACTTGATTCAAAGCTTCTTATGCCAACCAGATTTCATTCTTTGCAAGTTGTAAGCAATTGGAAGCAAACATCATATAAACAAAAAGCACACTCTCATCATGATCAAACAATGAGGAAAAACAAAGCCAAACTCTTGCAAAAAGAAAAAGAAGATCAAAACTCAAACAAGAGGAATTGCTTGGAAAGATAACTCAAAGACCAAATGGAACAATATGCAGATCTCTAAACCTCCTTGTAACAACTTTCATGCAATCCGATAAATGAGAAAGTATCAAAATGAATCCAAATCTCAAAGAGGAAGAGTGATTTCAATATCTTTTAAAAAACCAAACAAAACATCAAAAGCCTTTGGAAATCAAATGGTTGCAAGATTTACAAAAGACACGTCCTGATAGCAACAATCCTAAGCAGATTAAAAAACCAAAAATTACATCCAAAAAGGTGTCCCTAAAAATTTTCAAAAGAGTATAAAATCGGTGCTTTGGTGTTAAAGGCACTAGAGCGTTGCAGCGCTCTGTGAAGCACTGCAGGGGAGTGCTATCACTCTGGATGTAATGGTAGGGGAGCGCTGGTCTCTGAGAATGAAGAATTTTAACCCAGAAATCAAGCAACTCAGAAAAATTTAAAAATCAGTGTGTGTAGGATGACTTCAAAGCTAACAACACATCTAAAAACCAAAAAAAAATAGTGAATAGGATCTAAGGATGGGCAAAGACTAAAACAAGACCAAGGAAGGAAACCAGAACTGAAAGCTTTGATCCCTAGTATGGTCGCCAATTTCTATTGTAGGAAAACTCCCCTGCGGACAGGTGAATTGCCTCTTGGATCTTAGACCCCTATGACCAAGACAGAAAAGTGTTAACTTTGAACACTGACTTTCCTTTAAACATAGCTAAGCTAATCAATAGAGAAGAGAAAGAAGATATGAGTACCTTTTTACAAAGTTTGTCCACGCCCAGTCCGAGTTGAACTTGATCTCCAAGTCCTTCAACGAGTCCTGCAATCCAATAAACAACAAAGACAAAGCATACTTCCTATTCTACCATGATTAGTTTAAAACTAGATTCATCCAAAGAGACAAGCTCATGCAAATGTACACAATCTTGAAGGAAACATGCCAAGCACATGTATTAATGAGAATAAAATAAGGTGCTTACAAAGTGTAGATGCAAATGTAGCAGCCTCAACATGCTCTCCTTGTCCAACCCCTTGATTGAATTATCCACAATCAAAATGACAATACTTTTCACTGATTATTCTCTCCCTTTCATCATGAGGATGCCTCCTTATATAGGCTTTGAGAGGCTTAAACACCTTAGATATTCCTGGGATAAGTTGAGGATCTTTCTCCATTAGTTGTGGAACTCCCCTTAGATCCAGCCTTGGAGTTGGATTCGAGCCAAACTGACTCAGATATTTCTCAGTCGTCTTCAGAGATAAGGGGGATTTGTCCCATTATTTGCTCCACATCTCAGTGCTCCCTCAAATTGGGCCACAGAGCATTGCAGCGCTCCCTGCTAAGAGGGCAAGGAGCACCAACACTCCTTACAAGTGGGCAGGGGAGCGTCGATCTCCGAAAATGCTTTTATGATGGTAATTTCTCAAGGTAAAAATTTATACTCTTCGCTAAATGATATATTTCCTTCTTTTAACCAGTCTTAGAGGGTATCTCAAGTGCTCTTATGATGTTGTTCACGATGCGACACAGGCGAGACGACAATATGATTTATGTGACACTTGCGACGCTTGTGACAAAAGTGTGACACTTACAATAATGACAATGAGACATCATCGAAGTGAGTAATTTTAACATGTAACATGGATGATATCCTACGAAATTTCACCAATACTTTTGTAGTGGCATATCTGGATGACATCCTCATCTACAACAAGACTTGGGCGGAACACTTGCAGCATATTCAGCAGGTTCTGCACACCCTGCGACAGCACATACTATATGCAAACTTGGAAAAATGCTCCTTCGGCATGGACAAGGTCCATTACTTAGGCTACATCGTTGATCATCATGGTGTGCATGTAGATCCATCCAAGATCCAGGTCATCTGTGACTGGCCAGCCCCAACTACACTCACTGAACTTCAGATCTTCTTAGGACTTGCCAATTTCTATCGCAGGTTCATGTTGGGATTCTCTCATATCGCATGGGCCCTTAGCCAAGTAACAAGGGGTGGCGGTAAGGAAAAGTTTGTGTGGGGCATGTCCCAACAACAAGACTTCGAGGACTTAAAGAATCATTTGTGCTCATCCTCAGTACTTTCATTACTAGACCTACAGCATCCCTTTGAGATCGAGACAGATGCTTCAGACTATGTTATGGGTGTCGTTCTCACTCAACACGACCACCCCGTGGCATATCATAGTGAGACACTATCAGATTTTGTCCATCAGTACCCTACTTATGACAAAGAAATGTACTCCATTGTGCAAGTATGTCGCCAATGGAGACATTACATTCTTGGGAAGGAGACAATCATTCACACTAATCACAAGCCACTGCAATTCATGCATACCCAAGGAAAATTGTAGAATGATCGCCATCAAAAGTGGTCCACATACTTATAACAATTCCACCTCAACATCAAGTATAAAACAGGAAGTACCAACAGAGTTGTTGATTGCCTCAACTGACCTCCAATCGCGGCACTCACCATGGTGCTAGACTCTTGTGACCGTGAGACCTCCAGATGGCCCCACCTCTATGAGACAAACCCTGACTTCTCCACCACCTACCAAATGTTGGGCGCCAACTCAATGATCGCTAATTTATATCTTCCGGATGGGATTTTCTGGGCCATCTCTGCGTTCCATCAAGCGAGCATGTGAAGCTGATTTGGGAAGCTCACTACAGTCAGGTGGCAGAACACTTTAGCATTGAAAAGACAATGGTAGTGCTACAGAAACATTTCTACTGGTCAAAACTTCAATAGGATGTTGGCAAGTATATCAAGTCCTGCACCGCCTGCGTTATTGCCAAACCGACCACAAAGAAATAGGGCTTGTACACCCCTATGCCTACTCTTGACAGACCATGGGAATCCATCTCAATGGACTACATGTCAAGCCTCCCATCCACCAAGAGGGGAAATGACTGTGTTTTTGTGGTTGTTGATCGTTTTTCCAAGATGGCGATTCTAGTCGCATGCAAGAAGAACATCACAGCAGAAGCCATTGCCAAGATCTTCTTTGAACGAGTATGGGTACATTTTGGGATCCCACAAACCATTATCTCAGACCATGATAGTCGGTTCCTCAGCACATTTTGGTCGAGCCTTTGGTCACTGTTGGATACCAAGCTCACCAAATCCATTGCCTTCCACCCCTAAACAGATGGCCACTGCCTTCCACCCCTAGACAAATGGCCACACTGAGGTCGTCAATCGGATGATCGTACATATCCTGTGCATGTACAATTCAAAACACCCTTGCACATGGGATGAGAGTCTTACCTATGTCCATCATAGCTACAACCGAGCCCTACATAGCTCAACTGGCCACAACCCCTTTTAGGTGGGGTTGGGAATCCAACCATTGGGCCCCATGGATGTTGCACTACCCCTGGAGACCACCTCGGTCGACTCATCCCCTGCTCCACCAGAAGCTAAAAAAGCCACCCAGTTCATTGAGAGGATCTAGCACATCCGTCAATAGGTTCAAGATATTCTACAAAAGTCTAATGCCAAGTATAAGCAGCGCCATGATCAACATCGGGTGCCACATAAGTTTCAGGTGGGTGACAAAGTTTGGTTGCACTTGCAGAAAGAATGCTTTACAGGGCCCCATCGAAAGCTTCGCCCACACCGTTATGGGTCATACACCATCACCAAGGATATGGGTCATAATTCTTTTGAGCTCAACATTCCCCCTTTCCTTGGCCTGCACCCAGTCTTCAATGTGGCTCTCCTTAGGCCATATTTCCCACCATTATTGGACACCTCAGAGATAGTAGAGCAGTTGAAACCAACAGAGCTCAACCCTAACTACATGCAACAAGCATCCAGTGATCAGATTGTGGACACACAGATCAAGGGCACTCGACAACAAAGGATCCATCTTTATCGAATCGTCAAAGCAGGGCAACTCCTACACCAAGGCAAGTGGCTCACCCAGGGCCAAATTCAACAGAAAATTCCTCATATGGTGGGGGAAATCAATGCAATGGATACCATTGCTTCCTAAGGAGGTAGGATTGATCTACGTGGATATTGATGGCCACCCACCTTTTCCAACTAGCTCAAAACATTTTTCTGGCAATTTGGTAATTTATTATTTTTAGCAGTTTTTAACTTCCGGAGCCATTTTGAGGGCCTAAATGAAGGTTTTTTCGGATCGATCTTCTCAATCATAGGTGAAGGCTTTGATTGAGCTCCCAAAATGAATCTCCTCGATGATACCTTTCCAATAAGCTATTGTGCGCTCCAAATGGAGATCATATGCAAAACTTATGACCTCGGGAAGTTGATGTACTAACTTACCCAAACGGGGCCCACATGACTTTTGGCGCTTCATCTCCTAGGGTTAGGTTTTTTGGATGTCTAGGGTTTGTGACATTCCGATTTATTGTAAAAAATGCCTTTATAGCCTTATTGTAATCATCTTCTTGTGAATGAGTGCAGGCATCACATCTCTTCTCAAAGATAAGCCACCACCACTCCAACAATCTTGTTTTCCACTACATTTTACAGTTTCAACTTATTTCCTTATTGAATAGAAAACCAATTTTACTGTATCTTTGTTATTATGTGTTAATCATCTTTTAATAATCTGTATTCATTTCGTTCTTCTCATAAAATCCGTATCATGGCTCCTCAAGTCTTTATTTCCATACATCTCTAAAGATATATCTATGTTATGAGTCTTTTATGAGGAAGAGGCGATCTTTAGGGCCCAGCAGTTAGATTTGATCTACTCACAATCTAGGATCCTCTAAAAAATTATACCAGATGCACCACGACCCGGTTTCAATCCTACAAAAACGAAATCCAAACCTCAAGCAGATGTCATCCTAGTATTCGTTAAAAGCACTACAACAGATCTGATTATGAGCCATATGCAACTGATGTCAATTCATCCATTTGTAACCAGTCAAGCCATTACTTCGACTGTCTCCACCGTCTAGTCATTGAATGTTCACACTAGACTATCGACAACCCCGAAGGGTACCCAACAACTCAGAGGGAAAATAAAAAAGGGTAAGGATAAGAAAGGAAGTGGAGGTAATAAGAACGCTAAATCTTATGCAAAAGATGGAGGGGAAAATAATGAGATGAGGAAGGTGAAATTCCCTTGCAATATTTGTGGGGATGATCACCTTACCTATCAATGCCTGGAGATGGAAGAGGCCCATCACTTGCTTGTGCAACAACAACTTGTTGTGCTACGGAACCCATTCCCGCAAGGGAAGAATATGCAGGCATGCTCTTTTAGTGGAAATATGCAAGGGGGCATTCCAAATGTACATTTGTCGAATGGATATATGTCGTTTATCAATACGGTGAATCATAAGAAGGAGGAGGAAGTAGATTTGTTGACGATATCTCACAATTATGGTAACCCTAAGTCGACGTCTAAAGGAAAACAAATCTCAGATCCTCAGAATTCTCTCCATATAGAAAAGACTAAGAAGGAAGAAATGTCGTGCATACCGAAATGTGTGTATAAGCATCCATCGCACAACCCTAATGTTTGAGCCACACCCAACTATTCCATTGTTGAGGACTTGGCTTAGACGCCATGTGCGATGTCGTCCCTAGAGGTGCTCCAAAGTTTCCCTGTGCAACGAGCCGCATTGTTGTCCGCGATTGGAGTTGTTGACACTTCGAGCTAGCTCGTTATGAAGTTTGATGCTACTAAGGTGAAGCCCCATCTTCCCTATCATATGGCATTCCAAATTAATGTTGTGTATGCTGCGAAACACCTCATTGGAAAAATTGTCATTAACGAAGGTGCTTCGACATGTGTCATGTCTTTGTCTTATTGGAAAGCTATTGGATCTTTGGAACTCACCCCTTCCCCTACTCTTTTAACCACATTTGATGGACGATACTTTAGACCGTGTAGTATCATTTCCTCTTTTCATGTCCAATTATTAGGAGGAAAGTCTATTGATGCATACGTTGTAGTAGTCGATGCTCCACTTGACTACAATCTTTTCTTAGGAAGGAGTTGGACCTATGCGATGACAGTTGTTGTCTCAATGATTTTTCACGTGTTGTGCTTCTTTCACGAGGGGAGGATAGTAATGATAGACCATATGTCAGTCACTCGCTCCGACTCTGCAACAAATCCGGGAACTACAATTGCGTTGATTGAAAACTCTCAAACTCCAACTAAGAGCATTGGTGTTGGAACATGTCCTTCACTTATGGAAAATTTCAATTTACCAACACCAGTTTCATATATTCGCGCTACCCCGGTCGGTTATCAAAATTTGAACCCCTTGGTCCCCGTTACACAGGTAGCTTCGTTTAGAACTACGTGTTTTGAAGATCTATGGGTGTTACCCTTGCCAAGCAAATCAGTGGAAGGTCGTGCGCATGTCAGGATGGCCATGCCACTACTTGCATCAGAGATCTCTTACCAAGCTATCCAGCAAGCTACTACAGAACTTGATCTAGCTTCTACATGTACAGAAGAAGACGATTAGTTCACAAAGGTCGTTTGGGCTCAAAATTCTTTGACTTCCCTTGATTCTCCTTACATTGTCTTGCCTTCTGACGAAGCTATTATAGAGGTAATGACAGGGCTAGATCGACCATGGGAGGATATGCATCATCAATCATATTTCCTTCCATGGATTAGTTGAGTCGAAGCCATAGAATTATGGTCATCTATGAGTAGAGGTGTTGATTAGCCTATGAAACTCTTGGAAAATCACGGTAAGCATACCGAAGGGAACATGGCTAATATATCAGAAAAAATTCTTACTGACATCTCTAAAACCCTTGGCATCGTGGAAAATGTTTTTATCGGTGCAAATTGTTCTCTTCAAGAGATCCATATGTATACCTATTTGTTTAAAGAGTTCTGCGACGTTTTCGCCTGGTCTTATGAAGAAATACCAGGCATAGATCCCCGCATTTTCGAACATGAGATTCACACTTACGAAAATGCTAAGCATGTTCGCAAGAATTACAACCAGTTAATCCCAAGAAGCCGACAACTATTAAATATATGGTTGAAAAATTGCTTAAGGCATGTTTTCTTTATCCAATTCCTCTTATGGAATGAGTATCAAACCTCGTTCATGTTGATAAATAGCAAGGAAACAAATGCGTTTGTATGGATTTCTGAGATCTGAACAAGGCATGTCTGAAAGACAACTTCCCCACACCCTTCGTTGACTAGATTATTGATGAGTGTATGGGAAGCATAATCTTTTCCTTCATGGATGGATTTTTTGGCCATAATTAGATTCAAATCTGGCTCAAGGATCATCATAAGACAACTTTCATATGCCCTTGGGGACTTTCACATATCGAAAAATGTTGTTTGGCCTAAAAAATGTTGGAGCCACGTTCCAGTGGGTGATGCCTTTCAATTTCCATGATCTTAAACATATTTTGAAGCTTATTCGGATGACCTTGTTGCTCACTCTTGCAAGAGAGTAGATCGTCCAGTACATCTTAGACTCGTTTTTGAAAGATGTCGTTATTATCGTATTTGGTTGAACCTGAATAAATGAATATGTTGTGTCGTTTTGGGGCGTCTATTGGGTTTCATATTATCCAACAAAGGGATCATGGTTGATCCATTAAAGGTGGAGGCAATAGTTTAGTTGTCACCCCCATGAAATATTCCTCAATTGCAAAGTCTACAAATGGAGGAAAATTTCCTTCGACAGTTCATTGCAAACTATGTTGACATCACCAAGGGCTTCATGTGTTTGTTGAAAAAATGGGTTCCCTTTATTTGGGACGAGTTTGCACAACAATCTTTCAGTGCGCTCAACAATGTGCCTATGTCTTCCCCTCTGCTTAGTCCTCTAGACTATAGCAGGTATTTATTGGTGTATATCGCAGCATCATAATCCATAGTAGTTATGGTTTTGGTTTAGGAGGATGATGGCTCACGAGAGAACGTCATCTATTATCTCAGTCGTGGTCTTATTGGGCTCAAACTAAATTATTCGCATGTCGAGAAGTTAGCATTTGCAGTTGTTCATGTTGTCCAGAGATTATGGCATTACATTTTTCTTCAGAAAACCATTGTAGTTGTCGATGTCAATCCATTTTAGTACATCTTGAGACGACGTATAATAGGGTAAAATACAATAAGTGGATTGTTATTCTGTAATAATTTGACTTGGGTTTCATTTCTGCCAAGTGCAAGAAGTCTTTGGTTTTTGCAGAGTTGATGTCAGAATTTCCTCAGGAGAATGAGGAACCCGTGATTACATATTATTTTCTAGACGAACATTTGTTCCTTATTGCTTCCAATGATCCTTGGTATGGAGACATCATTATATATCTCCATACTCTCAAATTTTTTCCACGTTATTCACTAGATTATCAATGACAAATTAGCCACCAAGCGAAGAACTACCTCATTATTGGTGACACTTTGTATCATCGTGGGGTTGATTCAATTCTTTATCACTACTTGACCCATGAAGAAGCAAAGTATGTGCTCAATGACTACCACAACAAAGCATGTGGCGGTCATCTATCTGGGTTGGCATCATCCCAAAAAATATTTCACGCCAGGTACTTTTGGTCAACACTCTTTAAAGAATCCATTGAGGCAGTCAAAAGGTGTTATTTTTGCTAGATATTTTCTCAGAAAATGCATGCACACCTAGCTTTGTTGTTCCTTGTCATCGCCGTCAGTCCTTTCACAAAGTGGGGAATCAATTTTACTACATTCCACCCACCATTAGATAGGGATCTTTGTTACATTGTTGTGGTCATTGACTACTTTACAAAGTGAGCCAAGGCCATGCCTACTTTTGCGAATGATAGTGAGACTATAGCCTTGTTTCTACTCAACCAGGTTATCACCAAGTTCGGAGTTCTAAGAGAGATTGTCACTAACCATGACAATCACTTTCAGAACCGAATGATGTATGAGTTAGCATCAAAATTAGGATTCAAGCAGGAGCATTCACCTCCTTACTATCCATAGGTAAATGGTCAGGTAGAGGCCGTAAACAAGTCTCTCAAGACCATACTTCTACACACTATCAATAAGAGTAAATCTAATTGGCATTTGATGATTTATGGGCATATCAAAATTCGATCATGACTGCTACAAGTTTTTCGCCTTTCCAACTTGTTCATGGGATGGAAGCAGTCATACATGTTGAATGTAAAATTCCTTTGTTAAAAATCATGATCTAGCTTCTTCCTAACACGATAGATTTAGAAGTGTGTCTTGTTCACTTAACGTATCTAGATGAGCAACATTGTGATGCTGCCACCACAAATGAGATGCACAAAAAACATGTCAATTCTCAATATGAAAAATTGGTTCGCCCAAGGATTTTTTCTAAGGGTGACCTTGTCCTAGTTTACAATCAAGATAAGGATGTGTTAGGTGCCAACAAGTTCAATTTGATGTGGCATGGTCCTTACATCATGAGGCATTCCCTTCAGAAAGGAACTTATGAGTTATCCAATTACGAAGGAAATGTGTTGTTGCCGCCCAGAAATGGGCTCTACCTTAAGAGGTATTATGCTCAAGAATTTTGCTTGGGCAAGTGCCATTTGTAATTATTATTCATAGATGGTAGTTTTAGCATGGTCTCTTTTGTCTTCGATCTCATATCATGTTTTTTCTTGACTGCCATATGTCAATGGAATCTTCAATTTATGTTGGGTTCACGGATGGTGCAAGTTGTCACACCTGGAACCCTACCTGCTCTACATGGATGATTTATTTGCTCAAGGGCCAAGTGGTTGTGTTTGGAGGAGAATTTCTTGGGCCAACAAAGAATAACGTGGTCGAGTATAGTGTCTTGATTGAACTCCTAAGAGATGTTATTGTGCATGGTATCTCATGTTTAGAGGTTCGCCTAGATTTCTAGTTAGTGGTGTTGCAGTTAAATGGCCAATACCATGTGCGTGATCCCACATTGCTCCGACAACTCCTGTGGGTACATCTCTTAGAACGTTAATTTAATTATATTACTTATATTCATGCCTTTAGAACTATGAATTCAGTATCTGATGCATACGCTAATTATGTACTAGATTGGAATTTGTAAAATATATAAAAGAAACACATCAATAATTGTACATAACATTTGTATACCAAGGCAAACAGAGATAGGTATATATATTATTTTCTTCTTCAATAATACAAAAAATATGGGTTTTAAGTTACAAAATTCAAGCCCCTAGCCCTAAATGTCCATCTATAGGCTAGTACAAAGTGAGTCATAAACTATTTATGTCGAGGGCCTTGCCCTCGCATGTGTCTCTCTGTAGCATACAACTACATTGGATAAAAGTCGAAATAATTGTACCCCATCCCGGGGTACACCAACTATGCGTCATTGCATATGCTCCGATAAGTCCTCAATCTTCATCATCGAAATATGTTGTGTAAGGTGGTCCAGATTTTTTTGGACACTTTGTAAAGTGTGCTCCATCTTAGCAGCATCTGCGCCTGGTTGGGCTTCACCACGACCCCTACGTCGGTGATAGGGATATCCTACAGTTATCTCCATCCGATATATGTACATTCATATGAATTTTGTTAGCTATAATCCATCCAAAAACAAATTGTCTTACTTTTAAAATAAAAACAAAATAAAATTTAAATAATCAGAAAATTGAAAAAAATTCTTACCTATCTCTCCTAGTGCACCACCACGAGCCATGGGCATGTCAGGATTCTGTACAAAGCTTATCCCCTCATAATGATAATCATCTATGGCGACAATCAAACACTCCCACCACATGAAAAAATCATCATCATGTGCATAAAGTATGCACCCACTTTTTAAGTGTTGTGTAACTACGACCCATTGTAGTAAACATGGTTCCCTGATTCTATGTGGTGGCATGAAGACTTGTGGACTAATTGTGTGAACTCTCTTAAAGAAGAATGAACACAAGATGATTTCATATCCTAAATTATTCATCTTACCATTCTTGTAGTCATTTAATTGTGCTTTCAAGTTCTGTATTAAAGAGGTGCTCCAATCATAAATCATTGGACGAAGATACTCTACTGCATAAAACATTTGTGGCCAAGAGACCTGGCGTAATGCAATGGACACTGCAATCTAGGTAATAGTTTAAAGGATCACCTCCAGGCTCAAGTCGTCTATGTTTCAAATCGGTATTTGACTCCCAATATGTTATGTACCAGGTGTACAATATGATGCCATGTAGTCCTCTATGGTCATCTCGATCCCACCTCGAGTTACGATATTTACCGCATCTCCTCTATGGGATAAAACAATCATAAAGTATATATCCTTGACTTCTGTGGTCAAAGATTGACCATCTAGTATGAAAGCATCAACCTCTGGATTCCAATATCCAACCAATAGCTGCAACAATCTCTTTTGCGGCCGCATGTTTAAGCACTCATAAAATTTCCTCAAACTGCAACGACGAAGAGATTCTAAAACCATTAGATGCTCCCAAAGTTCTTGGTAAACATCCTCATGCTCTCTCTCTCTTGCCACTCAATAGCCATCTTCCAAGACCTATAAGATGACAAATAAACAATTTGTTAGTTTTTTTCCATGTTAACGGAGATGTATGCGGGCGCTTTTGGTGAAAGGCGCATACATACACGCCTATAGTTAAAGACCCTCGTGTATATGACGGGGCATATGCGATCTGTGCCAAGCATGGGAGTGTACAATCCCGTCCCTTTTAAACATTACAAATGCAAATAAAAATTGCAGGAAAATGAAAAACACTTGGATGAAAACGAAGAGAGGTCGGAGCTTGCCTAGTTGCTCCTGACAACAATGAATTCCGATCGTTGTAGCTCCTATTATGTTCGTTGGAAGTTTGGAATATTTTCCCCCTTTTTTACTAAATTTGGTAAAAAACTCAAATGAAATGATTTTGGGGGTGATTTTCTATATTATATAGAATTTTTTAATCCACTTTTATGTATTTTTTTCCATTTATAATTATTAAAATGCCTAATGGGTCATATTTTTAGAATGAGATGACCGTTTGAGTTGAGATTTTGTAGGGAAGATAATCAGAATAATATCTTTGCACCCACTAAGTTCATTTTTACCGACTTTTGAGGTAATGTTTTCATCACTGGCATATAGGGTAGAATCATTTTCCACCTTGCATTTTGCATTATCAGTGACCAATTATACATATGCCTTAGGGTCAACCCCACTTACTGGCGACACAAGCCTTTCCACCCGATTCAAGTGTCGTTTAGTGTGTAGTAGAGCCTACCATCATGGGCATCCTAGTTTAGCACCCGCTTTGTCTTTTGGTGCCCACACTAATGTTTTTCTTAGGCTCTAGAGTCCTGTTAGTCCCGCCATGACATTGTGTTGAAAACCTCATGTTCTTTTCAACATTTTTCTAGATTTTTACTCGCATGGCTCCCATACTTTTGTGTTAAGTTGTAATTTAACATTGCATTTTACTGTTGTTTGTGCTTTTGAGCCTAATATCGGCTTCAACTTGTTGTTGTCTAGCCACTCCTTTATGCATTATCATCAGTAGCTAGCCTTGCATATGTTTCCATTGCAATTTGACACATGTAACCTAGGAGGAAACATTCCCACGAGTGTCCATATCCTGCACATGATTCCTTGCATTAAACATAGGTATGTTCCTTGCGCCTAGAACTAGTTTGCTTGTCTGTGACACTTGTTTCCTCTATGTATTGTAGCATTTTGTTATTCCTTTCTAGGCTTTCCAATATGAAAAAAATGAAAAAATTAAATAACAAAAAAGAGTGTGGGAATGAGTCTTTTGTAACATTATTGGCAACAATCGAGTCACCTCTGAACAAAGCAAAAAATTTTGAGTCAATTCTCAACAATTTGGGTTCGTGTGGCTTTGGGGAATTGAACCAGTTAGACAAAGTCCTAAATCCTTCGACTGGTTATTCTTCCAGTCATTATGGAGATTTTGTTGTTTCCTCCTGCATCACAAACTTATGTCAATGTTCATTTTCAGTTCATGTTGCCTAAGTCACATATTGTGTCGTTTTCTTGTTCAAAGGAATTTTGCAAGTCGGCCTTTGTTATTAGATTAATCGGTAAATGTGGACATAAACAAATCTCCCTAGATTTACTACGAAACTAGAACAAAACAAGACAGTACACTACTCTTTCCTTAGATTTCAATTATCAAATGAGAAATGGATCTAGAACATACCTTTTAAATATCGAAGATCCGACTTCACTAATGCAATCCAAGCTCCGTCGTGAGGCTTATGGAGAAATATCTGCAAAGGAACACAAGCCAACGAAGACAAGAATAATACAAGAAATATTTGATATGAAACTATGTATGTGATCAAGGAATCATACAATATGGACAAAGAAGATTCATATAGGAAAGAAAAGTGCATTTGTATTAAATAATAGAAAGAGAGATTATTGTTGGGTATGTGTTATATTCTTTGCATGTGTGTGTGTGGGTGCGTCAGATTCGACAACTGCGTCTGACGATCCCTCGTAGTAGTGTTCTTTGTGTCATGTGCGTCGGGCGCTTCCTAAGGGGGGGGGCAGGTATGGCCCCCCCTGGTTACACGTAGCGTTCACAGCAATGCCCCGAAATGTTTTTTTTTGGGGTAGTTTTTGTTATTTTTAGCGGTTTTCTAACTTAATCCCAGATTAAGGGATTAGGGTTTTGGTATCTACGGAATACCTAAAAACATTGTATATATTGTATGGTGAATGGTGAAATTCGATATAATGAAATAAGAAAGGTTTTCCCCGGTTGAGGGTTTCCGGTATAAATCTTTGTGTACTATGTGAATGAGCCATTGATTAATTTTTGTTTTGCTTAAGAATCTATATGCATTGCTTTACTTCACAGGTTTAAAACTTACATGTGGTATCAGATCTCCTTTTTGGCTTCAGAGGGACACCTTTGTTGTTGAGGGTTTTGATCAGTCTTGATAGATCAAGTTTATCTTAGGTCTGTGATAAACTTAGGTTTAGTGGGAGTTTTTGCAGTGGTGATTTGAGTGCAAAAAGAGAAATGGCAAGCTCTTCTAGAATCGAGATAGAGAGGTTCAATGGTAAAAACTTTGAGCTAGAGAAGCTCAAGATGGAGGACCTTCTTGTAGACAAAGAACAATGGATCGTTGTGGATCCTGGTACATAGCCTACTCATACACCGTCTACTAGCACACAGGCTATTGGTACACAACCTACTAGTACACAAACTACTAGTACACCACCTACTAGTATGTCGAAGGAAGATTGGGAGAAGTTGGATAGAAGAGCAAGGAGTACTATTCGACTTTGCTTGGCAGATTTGGTGTTGTTGAATGTATCAGGAGAATCTACAACCAAGAAACTATGGGATAAGTTGGGGAATTTGTATCAATCAAAGTCCCTAGTAAACAAGTTGTTTCTTCGAAATAAGTTGTATCATCTTAGGATGGAAGATGGAGATTCTGTGACAGAACATCTAAATGCCTTTAATACTCTGGTAAGTCAACTTGTCTCTGTTAATATTACGATTGGAGAAGAAGATAAGTGTATTACTTTCTTATGTTCTTTTCCAGACTCTTGGGATAATTTGGTTGTAGCAATTGGTAGTACCACTCAATCTACATTGAAGTATGAGGATGTAGTTTCAGCCTTGTTATCTGAAGAGATGAGGCAGAAAAGCATGGATAGTCATAGCACATATGCTTTATTTGTAAGAGGTCGTACCCAAGACAAGAATCCTGGTAAGCCTTCGGGGGGGAGATCTAAATCTACAGGTAGATTTAAGTCTCTAGGAAAATCTTTGAGGAAATGTTGGAAGTGTGGTAAAACAGGGCATTATAAGAAAGATTGCAAGTCTAAGAAGGTTGAAAAACCAAAGGGATCTAATAGTACCTCTTCCATAGAGGTGAAAACCTCCACTGAAGAAGGAGGTGATGTTTACCTGGCATCTACAGGTACACATGCAAACCATGATGTATGGTTGATCGAGTCAATAGCATCATACCACATGACTCCTCATAGGGAGTGGTTCTCTGAATATGAAAAATATGATGGTGGTGATGTATTCCTAGGAGATGAATCGACAACAAAAATCATGGGACGTGGAAGGGTTAAGTTGCTACTAAAATATGGAAGGATTAGAACACTCCTTGGGGTTCTTCACATTCCAAAACTAGCTAGGAGCCTAATATATGTAAGCAAGTTGGATGATGCAGGAGTGAATATTGTATTTGGAATGAACACTTGCAAGATGGTACGAGGAGCAATCATGTTGATGAGGGGATTTTGGTGTGGAACTATGTACAAGTTGTTGGGAAGCACTTATACTAATGGGTGTAACAGTTATGTTGTCCCTGAGCAGAGAAATGAAGAAGACAAGATCAATATTGTCCCAGAAAAGAAGACCATGTTGTGGCATCAAAGACTGGGGCATATTGGAGAAAAGGGCCTTCGAACACTACACGGTAAAGGTGTGGTTGAAGGTATGGCTAATTGCACTTTGGATTTTCATTTCTGTGAACATTGCATATATGGTAAACAAAATCGGTAAGATTCCCATCTGGTACTACAAGAACAAATGGGATCTTAGAGTTGATACACAGTGATGTGTTTGGACCTGTGCCTGTTCCATCACTAGGTAAGTCTGTGTATTATGTTTCATTCATAGATGATTTCTCAAGGAACACATGGATTTATTTTCTTAGAAAGAAATCTGAGGTATTTGATAAATTTAAAGAGTTTAAGGCTCTGGTAGAAAAACAAGCAGAGAAGAAAATAAAGGTATTGAGAACAGATAATGGTGGAGAATTCTGCATAAATGAATTCGAAGAATTTTGTAAGAAGTGTGGTATAGCAAGGAAGAAGACTACTCCATACACTCCTCAGCATAATGGAGTTGCAAAAAGGATGAACATGACACTGATGGAAAACGAAAGGAGCATGCTCAGCGGTGCTGAGTTAGGACGGGAATTCTGGGCAGAGGCAGTGGGTACAACATGTTACCTGGTCAATCGATCACCCTCGTCAGCGTTGGATTATAACACTCCACACGAGGTATGGACTGGAAAGAAACCCTCTCTTCAACATCTCAGAGTGTTTGGTTGTGATGCTTATGTACATGTTCCAAAGGAAAATAGGAGTAAGCTGGATAAAAAGGCTAAAAAGTGTATCTTTATTGGTTATAAATATGGTGTGAAAGGTTATAATCTTTGGAACCCATAAACCAAGAAGATTGTTTACAGTCGAGATGTTGTTTTCAGAGAGGTAAAATATGTTTCCAAACAGGAATTCCTACCAACGCCAGAAGAACCTGAGAAAATAGAGATAGAATTGGATGATGCAAAATATGAATCATTTGAAGAAGATGAAGCAGCAGCAGAAGAAGAAGAACCTCATGCCCTAGTATTGAGGAGATCAGTGAGAGAAACAAGGAAACCAGAAAGGTATAGTCCACCTCATTTTTCGTTCCAATTTTGCTTTATCTATTACTAATGATGATCCCAGAACTGTTAGGAAAGTAGTGAATTCAGAGGATAGTAAACTATGGAAGAAGGCCATGGTTGAAAAAATGGATGCCTTGGATAAGAATGAGGCATGGGATATAGTTGAGTTGCCAACTGGAAGAAAATATGTTGGTAGCAAATGGTTATTTAAGAAGAAGTTTAATGCAGAAGGAAAAGTGGAGAAATACAAAGCTCAGTTAGAAGAAAAAGGTTATTCCCAGGTAGAGGGAATTGACTTTGGTGAGATTTCTTCTTCTGTTGCTAAGTTAACTTCTATTAGATTTATTTTATCTATTGTTGTTGCTTTTGATCTTGAAGTGGAACAGATGGATGTACACGCCCTCATAGCTATGCAACCGGTGTGTATGTGGGATACTTAAGGGATAGTCACGTACATGCCAATAAATGCTTAAAAACATATATTTATGCCAAATCAATTGTCGATATATGGGTTTGGTAAGTTTCCTAACTCATTTTACGCATATTCAATTGTCTCTAACCAACTAGAGACCACATAAAAGGAGCATTTGCCTCAAGGAAAAAGGTAATGATACTTTGCATAATTTGAGCAAAACACTTATCTGGCTATCCCCATCGAGTCTGTAAGCCCAGACATATCCTTGTTGTTACTGGTTTCTTGACCTAGAATTTGACCTGGAGTCTGTATTTTGTATGGAATTTTATTCTTGTACAGTCATTGGTACGCTGCAGTAAGCCCACTGTTGTAGGGGATTTTTCCCCGAAAGTAGAGACCACTTATATAGGGATTGCCCTCACAAAGGAGAAAGGATGAGAACTAACCACAATGTTCAAGAGGTTGAAAGAGTTGAGGACATATGAGGGAGCATGCCAAGGATTTATGCAACCTTGGACAACAAACAAGCAGAATACCAACCCCCCATGATTGAAATCGAAGGTAAGATTGATAACAATCCCATAGCAATTTTAATTGATTCTAAAGCTAGCCATAGTTACATAAATCCTAACATTGTTGAAATGTTTCACTTACAAAGAAGTAAGCATATGAAATCTTGGTTGATTCAACTAGCCACAAGGGTTAAGAGGAAAATCAATGAGTTGGTTAAACATTATCCAATCAACACGAATGGACTCAACACGAATGGACTCAACACAAAGGTACATGTGAACATCGTACCATTAGGTTCATATGATTGTCTAATTTGTATCGATTGGTTAGAAAAACACTATGTTATCCTAGACTGTTACAAACAAGAAAATCACTTGTCTTGATAAAGAGGGGCAACAAGGCAAGGTTCAAGGCATTCCAAGGGTTATAGCTGTTAGAGAAGTTTCAACTATGTAACTGAAAAAGAGTTGCAGGAAGTGATGTCAGATTTGTGCAACCCATATGGAAGAGGTGACTAGAGCTAAAATGCCAAGTATTGAATACCATCCAGCCTTGAAGGATTTTGGAGATATTTTTGGGGAGATTCTAGGATTGCCACCAAAGAGAGACATTGATTTTTCCACTAAAGAGAAACATTGATTTCTCCATTGAATTGGTGCTAAGACCTGCCCCAATGTCCAAAATTGCTTACAGAATGGGCACACCAAAATTGAAGGAGTTGCAAATGTGGTTTGAGGAACTGTTAAAGAAGAGGTATCTATGCCCAAGTGTGTCACCTTGGGGTGCCCCAATGCTTTTTGTGAAGTAAAAAGATGGAACCTTAAGGTCGTGCATTGATTTTAGATAGCTAAATAAGGTCACCATAAAGAACAAATACCCCTTACCAAGGATTGATGATCTATTTGATCAGTTGAAGGGTGCAAGAATATTTTCCAAGATTGAATTGAGATCAGGTTATCATCAACTGAGGATAAAGGAAGAGGATATCAAAAAGACATCATTTAGGACAAGATACAAGCATTATGAATTTATAGTAGTGCCATTTGGGTTGTCAAATGCATTAGTTGTTTTCATGTGCCTCATGAATGGAGTATCCAGGGAATACTTGGACAAGTTTGTAATTTTGTTCCGAGGTGATATATTCATATACTCAAAAACAAAGGAGGAACATGAGAAACATTTAAGAATGGTGCTAAAAGTTTGTAGAGAGCATAAGTTGTATGCCAAGCTAAGTAAGTGCATCTTCTATCAAAATCAGATTCATTAATTGGACCATATTATTTCAGCAAATGGGATAACACTTGATCCTAAGAAGATAGAGGCCATTAGAGGATGGGAAACACTAAGAAATGTTACAGAGGTCAAATCATTCATGGGTCTTGTAGGTTATTACCAAAGATTCATAAAAAAAATTCAAAGATCTAAAGCCCAATTACTTCTTTACAAAAGAAGGGAGTGAAATTTGAATGGACTTCCAAATGTGAAGAGAGTTTTTAGCAGTTGAAGGAAATTTTGATAAGTGCACCAATCTTGAAGATTGCAGACCCTAATGAAGATTTTGTTGTGTGCACCGATGCATGCAAGGAAGGGCTTGGTGGAGTCCTCACACAAAAGGATGATTTAGTGTGCCATGGGTCAAGAAAATTGAAAGAGCATGAGAAGAATTATGCTAAACGTGACTTAGAACTCACAACCATTATTCATGTACTAAAGATGTGGAGACATTACATCATGGGGAGAAAATGTGAGCTAAGGACAAACCATTGTGGTCTTAAACATTCGTTTGGACAACCAATCCTAAATAACATGCAAATTAGATGGCTTGAATTCCTTAGTGAGTATGACTTTGAAATTAAACACATCAAAGGCAAGGAGAACCAAGTGGTTGACGCACTCAACATAAGAGGACATGAGATGCACACTACAACCATAAGCATGTACATAATTTATTTGAAAGACATACTTTTAGAGGCTGCAAACTCAAATCGATGCTACCTGCAAATAAAGGGCGCATTACAATAAGGAAATTTGCAGTAGAAATTTAAAGATTTTGAGCTGAAGGATGATGGAGTTCTCATGTACAGAGGGCAAGTATATGTGCCAAAATCTTGTGAGATGAAAAATACAGTGTTGAGGGAAATGCACAATATACCCGACATTGAGCACCTAGGATATCATAAATCAATTGCAGTTGTAAGAAGCCAATACTTTTGGCCACGAATGAAGAAAGAGGTGGCACATTATATAGCCAGATGTCTAGAATGTCAAAAGGTAAAAGTTGAGCATAGACATCCAATTGGAATGCTAGAACCATTTCCCATTCCTGAGTGGATATGGGAAGTTGTTACTATTGATTTTATTACAAAGCTACCCAAAACAGTGAAGCAAAGTGATTCCATCATGGTAGTGGTGGATAAATTGACTAAGGCTGGACAATTTATTCTAGTGAAGACTATTCACAAGGAAACCGATATTGCAAAGATCTACATGAAGGAAGTTGTCAGGATACATGGAGTGCCAAGGGCAATTGTCTCTGACAGAGATCATGAGTTCACATAAAATTTCTAGAAAACATTGTTTAAAGGATTTGGGACGAAATTAAATCTCAATACAACATGTCACCCAAAATCTGATGGGAAAACAAAGAGGACCAACATGATAATTGAGGACATGCTCATAATGTATGTGGTGAACCAAGCATCCAAGAGGGAAGACTATATCCATTTAGTTGAATTTTCTTACAATAATGGGTATTGGGCATCATTAAAAATGAGTTTGTATGAATCCTTGTATGGCAAGAAGTGTAACACACTAGTGAGTTGGGACAACCCAACATACATAGTTGTCATTGAGATAGATTTGCTAAAGGAAATGGAAGAGGAGATGATAAATATCAATCATAATTCTAAAGTTGCCTAGGATAAGAAAAAGAGTTATGTGGAATAGAACATAGCTTTCAGAGATTTTAAAGTGAGAAAGCACATGTTTTTAAAAGTGAAGGCGAAAAGAAGCTCACTAAGATTAGGAAGTTGCCCAAAGTTGGCAATAAGATATTGTGGGCCTTTTGAAGTCCTAGAAAATATAGGCCTATTTACATACATGCTAGCATTGCCTGCATCCATGAGAGTGCATAATGTATTTCATGTGCCCTTATTAAATAAATATGTGCCTGACCCTAACCACATAATTGACTGTACTGTGATCTAGGTGGAAGACAAAGGAGACTTCCGGGTGGAACTAGTGCGCATCCTAAACCGAAAAGTCAAAGTGATAAGGAACAAATCTATAGGTCTAGTAAAGGTCCAATGTTGCTATGGTCTTGTTGAGAACTCAACACACCCTAAAAAAGGTCTATGACTTTTCTTCTTTTTTGGGTACCACTCAATATTTTGCATTGATTGTCTTCACTTCAGTTATGAAACTGATACATTTTCTTATCTTATACATTTCCTGATCGAATTAATTAAAGTTCATTTGAAATTGTAACGAAGAGTCATCTTAACCATAAAAAGGACTTGACAACCACTCAAGGAATCAACGACCTAGAAGTTTCCCCAATGCGCTTCAAAGGTTCGGAATCGGTAAAAGTTGTAAGGTAGTTAAAATCGTTTGGAAAGTCAAAGTAGATGAGTACTGACCCTCATCAGCGTTGGTCTATGAAAGCATTTCTTTCCTACGAACAACCCCATGAAGGATTATGTCGAAGACTGATCCATTCGGTTTCGGCAAAAAAATGTAATAGTAAACGCCACGCAAATCGGGAAGTACAATCGCCGACCTCCGACCCCCGATATATTTTAGGCGTCATTTTTGTTTTTAAAATACCACCCAATATCGGCACCCGTAGTATTTAGTCTGTTATTAGTGTTTTCGGCGTGAGTAAGGTCCCAAATAAGATCCTAACTTATCACGGATTACCTTCTGTAATTAAATATTTCTAATGATTCGGGGTCTATAACGCCACGAAAGCATCATCCGATATTAGACACTTTACAAGAGGGAAACATATCATCAGACCAACAGTACCACAACGACGATTACAAGATCAAATAATTTGTGCAATCTAATGATTTATGATAAGAAAACACGGTCAATTTTCTATTTTTGCATTCATAAGGAAGCATAATACATTCGAAATACTTCTGATACTCAGTATTAAAGTGCTCCCACCAAGGCCGAATCACATACGACTAAGCCACGACCAACCGGTCCGGTAACAGTGAAAAGACGAGTATCATTACAACAAAAGAGCAAGAGAAAAGGAATTCTACCCAAAAATCACTCAGGAGAATGCGAAGCACCAGATCGCTCGTTATGCCTCCCCACACACAAACCTTTCCCAGGTTTGCTAATCACGCCCTGCACCATGTTATTTTCTCTCGTCGCCCGCTGCGCCTCGCGCAGTTGCACAATTGTATCTTGTGCTTCCCGAAGCCGTCTTTGCAGCCAAACCGTGCTTCCTACGCGACCCTGCAACGACGATATCTCCTCGTCTTTTGTCACCAACTGACGTCGCAAGTCTCTATTCTCTTGGTAGAGTTCGACTATCGCAAGTTTTGCCCGCTCTAATTGCTGAGTTGGGCTCTCGACGGGAGAACCTGGTGCTTTTTCATGTCATCTCCCGCTTCCTCTACCAGTAGTCCCAACCGTCCCCGACCAGTGGTAGGCATCATAGACCCCTCAGGGGTTGGACGTACACTTAGCTTGATCGAAAGGCGGTTTTCCTCCCCTTTGCTTGATTTTTTCCTAGGCCTTCCTCTTCTCCGTAGTTTCTGCTCATGAGAAGGTGCGTTTACCAGCATACCTTTCTCAAACGCACCCTTTTCAGCTTCAATCTTCGTTGAGGACGTTGACACCATCTCCGAGCCAAAACCTGCACCTCCTGTTGGACTTTCAAGGACATGGGAAGCTGACCAGAAAGAATCCCAGGCACGCTGGGGCTCAGACCTGGCGCTCCGGCTACCCCGCGGACCCCGTCCCGTGTTTGGAGGGGATCCCATTACACAGCAGCGTAGCGACTCGATAGTCCGAAGGTGACGAAGGATGTCTACACAGGACTTCACCAAGATGAATTTGCCATACCAGAATAAGCTTGGCATATGCGTAAGATTTCCCACAGAACTCCCAAAATTTATAGAAAAACAAAGTAGTGAAGCATAGTGTGCCAATGCAACACTCGCGCCTTGCAACATGGTGTTTAAAGACTCGACGCAACGTAATTGTTTGACAGATGCAATCCAGAGAATGTAAACGCTGCTGATCGAAGTTACAGAGACCATCCAGTACGACCCTTTCGATCTTTCTCCAAACCTTCATTATTTAACGAATGATGTTTTACACACTTGATAATACGGATTTTGGGGGCATTTAACGACTTTACTTTTATGGTGTCCGACCTTTTGGGAGTATACATGCGCATGGTCGCCTTCGACGTCTCTTTTCGACCCCAAAGGTCAAATAATTACTATGATGATTTAAAAAAAAATGCTCATGGATGTCGTACTTGATTTTCCATTCCATGATATACTGGCATAATTCATTTAACCAAAAGGAGCAATGGCTTCGGCTAGGTCATCACAGGTCATACGAAGGAGCAACTGAGATCACGTAAGTATTAAATGACTGAGACTAGCGGGCTACACAGGTACTTATTAGTCTTTTCAGTTTACTTATGTCCTATCATAGGTTGCTTAAATCGCTAAACTTTCTCTATCTTGATTTACAGGTAAGAATCTTCCTCGATTACCGAACAGAGCTCATCTTGTGGCCTCGCCAAAGGACTCGTAAGGAACATCAAAGCTGGATCATCGGTGCAATAAGGGATTTTGAGCTCCCCGAATGCGACGCCCCCGATAATTTTATCGACTCAAGTGAGGTGGTCAAGTTGTATGCCAAACAAGACTCGTTATGGACCAAATAATGTGCGAAGATAGTCGATGCAAAGCTAGGACAAGTGCAACAATTCACGAAATATCTAATCAGAGCTTGGACCGTGTTGCAACTACTAAACGCCAGTTTGGTAAAGTACCGAATGCATGCATTAGATATCAAAGGAATATATGCAGCCCCAATGGAACAACACAGTTTCCCATGGGCCCAAACCTATGAAGATCTGTTTATCAGCTGGTCTGAATACGAAGAAAGTCATCCATTTCAAGAAATACCCTAGATAAACTGTTAAAGAAACTGTTGGATGACCGCGCCACGTGGCGATTTTTGTTTGGCTCAAACTATATTTAGACATTAATTACAGTTAAACTTTATATTATAAATAGAGACATCGACCAATGAACAAAGGGTCGATGGTTGTTGTAAGAACTCTTTCTAGTTTAGTTGTTAAGAATTATTTTGAGACTGCTATGAATTAAGAAGTCCTTCCAGACCAAAAGGAAGTTATTTTCATTAGATGTATATGATTGGACTTGGAGAAGAATTACTTCCTATCCCGTTCCATGAATGATGCAGTAAATGAGTAAGAGCAATTGATTCTATTGTCAAGTTATCTGGTGCAATGTTCTGATGTTCTTTGCTTTAATGATGAAGAAAAATCGTTGTGTTGTTATGTGATGAATGTTATGGTAGATAAATTATTTTTCTTACCGTGATCTTGATTACATACGTGTTTTCTTTCTGTCAAATAGTTTTCCTCATACAGTAATTGGATGCTCATTTGGTTAATGTATTAGTACTAGACCCATTGGCATAGGATCATTGTCTGCATGTTTGAGCAGTGGGTTATCCCAAGCTCGACCTCTTCCCAATAGTTAAAACTTTTGTCATGTTATTTGTCAAGTTGGTTTATACTGGCTTGCATCTCTCATGCCATCCCCACCCAAGAGAAACACAGAAAAAGAAATGTCCTAACTAAAGGAAGAGCCTTCACAACAAAACACAGAGCCCATCGATAAATTGGTTGGATCGTAAGATCTGGAGAACCATTCCATTTCAAATGTTGTAGAGTCTAATTGGGCCTCGGTGGCGGGTTTGGTTCCTACTGTTGAGTCAAGGGATTTAAGACCCATCAACAAAATTGGCGCTAGAAGGAGGGCCTGAGAATGAATGGCTGAATATATAAGTTATATAGCATTTCAAACATCCTATAGATTTGTAACGGTCCACATGCATGGCTAGTCATCCAACAAACATCCCACGTTTACTGAGTACTCCTGAAGAGGGTAACTCACCCCAGCCCGAGGAAGAACCTTTTCACCCTGAAATACCTTAAGCCCTCCCTCGTGAGGAAGTGAATCAATTTAGGAGAATCACCAGAGCCTACGCTCGACAAATCGACGCGTTGTCCTTAACTCCCATCCTCCCTCAGAGAAAACAACAAAGCAGACCAGTTGTTAGCACTCCCGATGAAGTTTTTGTACACTCCGTCGAAGACTTAATAGATTTCATGATCACCGAAATCCAAGAACCTCTTGATCTAATACTTGAGACGCCAGCCGGTGACTTCCCTGAGCCTGATGACTTTTCAAAAGAAGCAGAGCTTGACTCCGACTCCGAAGATATGGAAGGGAACAACGGTCGCCAGGAGGAAAGAGAAGTTCCACTACAAGACAACCAACCTTGGTTGGTCGGGGACGTTGTGGTCGTCCCTGGACGAGTACACAATTTTCCCCGACACTCAGAAAAGTTGCTCCCCAAGTACGATCCTAAAGCTTCAGGTTTGCCTAAAGACCATATCAAGAAATTCATACTTGTGATCAGGCTTATGAATGTTCAACATGAAGACGTAGTATGCATACTTTTTCCCTACACGTTTGAAAACTCGGCTTCCACGTGGTATTTTAATTTGTCGGTAGGATCTATAACCAGCTGGACTAAATTCCAAAACTATTTCCTAAACAAATTCACAAAAGAAACTACCACAGGAGCCCTGATGGTTGAGTTGTTCGCAGCCACCATGACCCCAAAAGAGAGGGTCAAAGATTTCAATCAAAGATTCACAACCATCTTAAACAAGTTCCAACCTGCAGCGAAACCCACTCAAGAGTTGCAAATCAAGGTTTATGCCAACGCGCTTCTGACTTCTATTTCCATGTTCGTCAAAAGAGCCGCTAAGAAAACCCTTGCGGAGAATTTTGAAGAGGCCAAGACGATAGAATTCCAGATGAAATGATGTAAGGAAGGCCAAGCCTCTCTCGTGAGAAAATAGAGCCAACCCCCTCCTAGGAGAGGACTCCTTTTGACTAGACCATCGAGGAAACCGGCTGAACAAACTCCCGACAAGGGTAATGGAGATATAGAAGATCTGCAGTGCATGGTCAAGAAACTATCAAATGAGATTATAGACATGAAAAGGAACGCAACAGAGGGAAACCAAGGCCAAAATCCCTATAAGCCTTTCTTTAAAAGAAACCAGCCTTTCAAAGCAATTGAACCTCCCCCAACCAACCTAAACATCGACCTAGGGAATGTTATGTCTGATTCTTTCTGCACCTATCACCAAGAGAACCACTCTGAAAGGGAATGCCTTCAATGGGTCCACACCATGAATTTAATGGCCAATCGTTTTCTGGACGAAGTCTCACTGACCGAATAGTCAAGCAGTTCGGCCATGAATATTGTTGATCAAGAAGAAGTTGACCCACCACGAGACATAGACATGCCGATATGGGATCCCGACGTGATCGTGTCTTCAAATGATCTGTTTGAGTCTCGAGAACAACCCGCAAAAGTTTCGGTAGTACAGACACGTAGTAAAGGCCAACCCAGCTCAAAAGATATCGACGCCACCCAGACCTCACAAGGTAAGTTAACTCCCGATCTCCCGAAAATACCTTTCTCCTCGGGTAAAAAGCCTATAAGCATCCATACCAAGGAATTCCCCTAATTGGATTACAACGTAGTTGAAGATTTGAAAAAGCTAAAAGTTAATATATCAATTATGGACATATGTAGGATTCCTCAGCAGAAAGACTTTATGTTGCAAGCTCTGAGCTCGGTAGAAGACCCGACCACAGACAATGGCCAGAAGAAGAATCTATCCCTAATAGATCCGGCGAGCAAGCCAACCGTAAACACCTACTCGGAAGGAAGGAAGGAGAGACCTTTTGTCCCACCCTTCCTTCTAATGTTTGAAGTTTTCAACCGAAATATTCATAATTGTTTGGTAGATTCTAGGGCGTCTTCTAATTTAATGCCCTTGGCAGTTTGTAATAAGTTGGGTGCTTTCCCTCTCCAAAGTGATAAGCATGTCATACAACTGGACATAACCCAAGTCAAGGTTATGGGAGAACTCAAAGATGTAATGATCAGGGTAGCGACACGCCCTAATTTCATGCAAATAATTGACATCATTGTAGTAGATATCCCAGAGGCATATGGACTGCTGCTGAGTCGTGACTGGTCTGAGAAGCTGAATGGATATTTTAGTATGGACTGGGCACACCTTTGGTTACCACTAAAGGGATACAAGAACATGATCATAATCGACATAGAAAGATATCTGAAGCATACAATCACTGACCTAGAAACCCCGAACGAACCCATGTCTATCGATTTCCCGGTATTGGGCAATTACTCCTATGATTCCCATTTCGGGGACTTTGCTCCTCTACTATCGATTGTCCCTCTTACCCAAAACTCCAAAATAACCTTTCAATGGGTACCGCCGACGCTAATAGGGAACACTCTCTTTTGCCAAAATCCTGTGCTTGAGCTTACGGGACGAGAGATCGGTAAACAAGAAATCAGTATAGAACGAGGAAAGAGTGATTGCCCTTCGTAGATTTGGACCCTCTGCTTTGATGGATCCAAATCACAAGAAGGGTTAGGAGCAGGGTGTATCCTTATCAATCCTAAGGCCGACGTTATTTCCTATCCTGTAGGCTAGAATTCAAATGTAACAATAACACTGTCGAGTATGAAGCTCTAGTACAAGGGTTAAAGAAAGCCATAGATCTAGGTGCCAAGGAGTTGAAGGTCTCCGGCGATTATGAGATTATTGTTAGGAAAGTGAGGAACACTATACATTGTAATTTGCCTCATCTTAAGAATTACCAGTAGGAGGTGCATAGGCTAATAAAGCGCTTTGACGCTTTCAATATTACCGTGATACCTAGAGCAAAGAACACTCTTGCCGACTCCTTAGCCACAGTCGCTTCCAGACTATCACCTTTAGAAGATTATGAAGCTTCCCAGTTCATTGTAGAGCTTCTCTACAAACCATCGGTGATGAACAACATTTCTAATTAGAAAGTCTTTGAAGGTGACGAGCAAATCGTAAACTTCTTGACCAACCAAGACAACTTCAAAGATCTAGCCATAGACAATGAAGAGTTCCAAGAGCAAACAACTTAAACTAATCCCCAAACAAGCCAAGATGTCGAAAAATTGAAGGCTCACATAATCCCAAAGGGGATAGCTAATCTAGAGAGTCTGTTTGATCTAAAGGATCGTTTTAAAGGACCCAAAAACGTGAAGACTGTTAGCTCCTGCCCCCTCCATGAAATTGTGAATCTCGGGACTCCAAAGGCCCCGAAGAATGTTAATCTTGGCAGAACTATATCTAAGGGAGAGAGGAAGGCCTACCTCAAATTATTCAGGCAATACCAGGATGTTTTCGCGTGGTCCTATAATGATTTGAAAACGTACGACACCCGTATTATTCAACACACCATCCCGTTGAAGCCCGAAATGAAACCTTTCCAGCAAAAGCTCTGAAAGTATCACCCATCCTTGGAACCCCTCATGTATCAGGAATTGAGGAAGCTTTTAGATGCGAAGATAATTTTTCAGGTTAGACATTCCGCCTGGGTGGCAAATCTTGTCCCAGTAAGGAAAAATTCGGGAGAGATCCGATTGTGCATAGATTTTCGGAACCTCAACAGAGCTTCAGAAAAGGACAATTATCCCATCCCGTCGATGGAACAACTCCTGCAGATCGTGTCAGGCTCGGAGATTTTTTCCTTACTAGACGATTTTCAGGCTATAACCAAGTGTTGGTTTCAGAGGAAGACCGTTTAAAAACCACCTTCCTAACCAAATGGGGAACCTTCGCTTATAAGCGCATGCCTTTTGGCTTAATTAACGTAGGAGCAACCTTCCCAAGGGCCATGGACGTGGATTTCTGGGGACTTATTAATAAGTGTGTGGTAGTATATTTAGATGACGTAACAGTGTATTCGAAGAATAGAGAAGAATGCATCCAACACTTAACTCGGAATTTTGAGAGATGCAGGAAATATGGTATATCATTGAACCCTAAGAAAACTATCTTTGGTGTCGAGGAAGGTAAATTGTTAGGTCACATTATATCTCAAGCAGGGATTCGCATAGACCCTGAAAGGATTAAAGCCATAACTCAACTTCCGCTACCCCATAACAAGAAAGCTATGTAGTCCATTTTCGAACAAATCAATTTTGTGAGGAAATTCACTCCTGACTTTGCCGAAATTATCAAACCCTTACAAAAGATGATTCGCAAGGACACCGATTTTAAGTGGGATGATGAATGGAAAGACGCTTTCAATAATATCAAAGTTGCCATATCTCGGGCCCCAGTATTGCGAAATCATGATTTCAATAGAGACTTTAACCTTTATACTTTCACTTCCAACCAATCGCTAGCTATGGTTTTGACTCTGAAGGATGACGACAACAACGAAGCCCCAATGTCATTTATGAGTACCAATCTTCAAGGAGTCGAGCTTAATTATCCTGCCATAGACAAATAGACCTACGTAGCCTATAAGGTTGTAAAGCATTTCAGGTCTTACATCCTCAAGAATCACACTAAGGTGATTGTGCCACACCCCGCAGCCTGATCCTTGTTTACCCAACAAGAAATGGGAGAAATAAGAGAAAACTGGATGGCAGTAGTCCAAGCATTTGATCTAGACATAAAACCCGCCAAGCTAGTAAAAGGACAAGGTTTGTGTAAGCTCACAACCGAAGCCCAAGATCAAGTAAATGAAGATTTTGTGTGGGAAAATGAAATAGCACTATGGTGTGGTGAAGTAGCATACATTTCCCCAGGACGAGATTCCTGGTACAAGGATTTATCTTATCTTCTATATCACGGGAATTATCCTAAAAACCTCAATCCCAGAGAGAGGAGAGCCCTCAAGTTAAAGTCTGCGCAATATCGCCTTATAAATTCGGTGCTCTTCTGGATCAACTATGATGGGGTATTGTTGAGATGTCTCAAACGAGAAGACGTTGATAAAGTGTTAAAGGAACTCCATGGCAGTCCCGCCGGAGGAAATTTTGCAGGGAACACCACCACTCATAAAATTCTGAGAGTCGGCTATTATTGGCCCACTTTGTTCAAAGACGCTCATACTTATGCTAGGAATTGTAAGACTTGTCAAATAAGTGCTAGCAAGGAGAAGAGGGCAACAGTCCCACTTCAGCCTGTGAATGTCTCTATGCCTTTTGAGCAGTGGGGGTTGGATATCATAGGAGAAATTACTCCTAGCTCTTCAAAACTACACAAGTACATTCTTACTGCCACTGACTATTTTACAAAATGGGCATAGGCCATTCCTCTAACTCATGTAAACGAGAAAGTAGTGATCCAACTTATAGAACAATAGTTGATCACAAGGTTTGGTGTCCCCTCTGTTCTGGTCTTTGATAATGCAACTTACTTCTCCTCTACCCTATTGACAGAGTTTGCTCTGGACAAAGGTATCGTAATCAAGTACTCCACAAATTACTACCCTCAGAAAAACAGTGTGGCAGAATCAACTAATAAAAACCTGGTAAGGATATTAAAGAAGACAATTACAGATAACCAAAGAAATTGGCATAATCAACTTCATAATGCCCTATGGGCCGATAGGGTTACACCCAAAGAAGCTATAGGAAATTCCCCATACTTTCTAGTCTACGGGCAAGAAGCCATCCTCCCAAACGGGCTTTATCTGCCATCTCTTCAATTGGCCCAAGATTCCAACGAGGAACCTTCCTCAGCCATGCAACAAAGAATCAACACTCTACTCATGTTGGAAGAAGAGAGAGAAAAGGCCAAGTCAAATTTCTTAGCTCATCAACAGGTGGTGAAAAGGTGGTTCGATAAGCATAAGGCTAAATAAAAGAACCTTGAGGTAGGAGACTTGGTGCTAAAGTGGGACAAAGAAAACGAACCGAAGGGAAAACATTCTAAGTTTCAAAGCCTATGTCTTGGACCTTTCCAAGTGGCTGAGAAAATTGGGGCAGGTACCTATCGATTGTAGAATCTGAGAGGGGAACCTGATGCCCTCCCAATGAATAAATGTGTGCATGTTATGAACCAGAGATTTTGCATTCGCCCAATAAATCGCCATTTGTTTAACACTCAACACACCCTAAAAAAGGTCTATGACTTTTCTTCTGTTTTGGGTACCACTCAATCTTTTGCATCGACTGTCTTCACTTCAGTTATGAAACCGATACATTCGCTTATCTTATATGTTTCTTGATCGAATTAATTAAAGTTCATTTGAAATTGTAACAAAGAGTCATCTTAACCATAAAGAGGACTTGACAACCACTCAAGGAATCGGCGACCCAGAAGTTTCCCCAATGCTCTTCAAAGGTTCTGCATCGGTAAAAGTTGTAAGGTAGCTAAAATTGTTTGGAAAGTAAAAGTAGGTGAGTACCGACCCTCATCGACGTCAACCGATGAAAGAGTTTCTTTCCTACGAACAACCCTAGGAAGGATTCCGTCGAAGACTGATCCATTCGGTTTCGGCCAAAAAATGTAATAGTAAACGCCACGCAAATTGGGAAGTACAATCGCCGACCCCCGATATATTTTAGGCGTCATTTTTGTTTTTCAAATACCACGCAATATCGGCACCCATGGTATTTAGTTTGTTATTAGTGTTTTCGACGCAAGTAAGGTCCCAAATAAGATCCTAACTTATCATCAATTACCTTCTGTAATTAAATATTTCTAATGATTTGGGGTCGATAACGCCGCGAAAGCATCATCTGATATCAGACACTTTATAAGAGGGAAACATATCATCATACCAACAATACCACAATGACGATTACAAGATCAAATAATTTGTGCAATCTAATGATTTATGATAAGAAAACACGGTCAATTTTCTATTTTTGCATTCATAAGGAAGCATGATACATTCGAAATACTTTCGATACTTAGTATTAAAGGGCTCCCGCCAAGGCCGGATCACATATGACTAAGTCGCGCCGACACCGCGACCAATCGATCCAGTAACAGTGAAAAGACGAGTATCATTACAACAAAAGAGCAAGAGAAAAGGAATTTTGCCCAAAAATCACTCAGGAGAATGCAAGGCACCAGATCGCTCGTTATGCCTTCCCACACGCAAACCTTTCCTGGGTTTTCTAATCACGCCCTGCACTATGTTCTTTTCTCCCACCGCCCGTTGCGCCTCACGCAGTTGCACTATTGTATCTTGTGCTTCCCGAAGTCATCTCCACAGCCAAACCGTGCTTCCTACGCGACCCTGTGATGACGATATCTCCCGGTCTTTTGCCACCAACTGACGTTGTAGGTCTCTATTCTCTTGGTAGAGTTCGACTATCGCAAGTTTAGCCCGCTCTAATCGCTAAGATGGGTTCTCGATGGGAGAACCTGGTGTTTTTTCCTGTCATCTCCTGCTTCCTCTACCAGTAGTCCCAACCATCCCTGACCAGTTGGTAGGCATCATAGACCCCTCAAACGCTGGATGTACACTTATCTTGATCGAAAGGCGGTTTTCCTCCCCTTTGCTTGATTTTTTCCTAGGCCTTCCTCTTCTCCGTAGTTTTTGCTCATGAGAAGGCGCGTTTACCAGCATACCTTTCTCAGACACACCCTTTTCAGCTTCAATCTTCGCTGAGGACGCCAACACCATCTCCGAGCCAAAACCTACACCCCCTATTGGACTTTCAAGGACATGGGAAGCTGACCAGAAAGAATCCCAGGCACGCTGGGGCTCAGACTTAGCGCTCTGGATACCCTGTAGACCCCGCCTGTGTTTAGAGGGGATCCCATTACACAGTAGCATAGCGACTCGATCGTTCGCAGGTGACGGAGGATGTCTATGCAGGACTTCACTAAGATGAATTCACCAGACTAGAATAAGCTCGGCATAAGCATAATATTTCCCACAGAACTCCCAGAATTTATAGAAAAACAAAGGAGCGAAACATAGAGTACCAATGCAACACTCACGCCTCGCGACATGGTGTTTAAAGACTCAACGCAACACAACTGTTTGACGAATGCAATCCATAGCATGTAAACGTCGTCGATCGAAGTTACAAAGAACGTCTGGTACGACCCTTCTGATCTTTTTCCAGACCTCCGTTATTTAACGAATGATGTTTTACACGCTTGATAATACAGATTCTGGGGGCATTTAATGGCTTTCCTTTTATGGTGTCTGACCTTTTGGGAGTATACACGCGCACACTCGCCTTCGACGTCTCTTTTCGACCCCAAAGGTCAAATAATTACTATGACGATTTAAAAAAAAATGCTCATGGATGTCGTACTTGATTTGCCATTCCATGATATACTGACATAATTCATTTAACCAAAAGGAGCAGTGAGTTTAGCTAGGTCATCACAGGTCATACGAAGGAGCGATTGAGATCACATAAGTATTAAATGACTGAGACTAGCGGGCTACACAGGTACGTATTAGTCTTTTCGGTTTATTTATGTCTTATCACAGGTTGCTTAAATCATTAAACTTACTCTATCTTGATTTATAGGTAAGAATCTTCCCCGATTACTGAACAAAGCTCATCCTATGGCCTCGCCAAAGGACTCGTAAGAAACACCGAAGCTGGATCATCGACACAATAAGGGATTTTGAGCTCCCCGAATGCGATGCCCCAGATAAGTTTATCGACTCAAGCGAGGTGGTCAAGTTGTACACCGAATAAGACTCGCCATGGACTGAAGAATGCACGAAGATAGTTGATGCGAAGCCAGGACAAGTGCAACAATTCACGAAATGTCCAATCAGAGCTCGAACCATGTTGCAACTACTAAATGCCAGTTTGGTAAAGTACCGAATGCATGCATTAGATATCAAAGGAGTATATGCAACCCCAATGGAACAACACAAGTTCCCATGGGCCCAAACCTACGAAGATCTGTTTATTAGTTGGTCTGAATATGAAGAAAGTAATTCATTTCAAGAAATACCCCAGATAAATTGTTAAAGAAATTGTTGGATGACCGCGCCATGTGGCGATTTTTGTATATTATACTTTATATTATAAATAGAGACATCGGCTAATGAACAAAGGGTTGATGATTGTTGTAAGAACTCTTTCTTTTTTGGTTGTTAAGAATTATTTTGAGACTGCTATGAATTGAGAAGTCCTTCCAGACCAAAGACAAGATATTTTCATCAGATGTATATGATTGGACTTGGAAAAGAATTACTTCTTATCCTGTTCCATGAATGATACAGTAAATGAGTAAGAGCAATTGATTATGTTGTCAAGTTATCTAGTGCAATGTTCTGATGTTCTTTGCTTTAATGATGAAGATAAATCGTTGTGTTGTTACGTGGTGAATGTTATGGTAGATAAATTATTTTGCTTACCGTGATCTTGATTACATACGTGTTTTCTTTATGTTAATTAGTTTTCCTCATACAGTAATTGGATGCTCATTTGGTTAATGTATTAGTACTAGACACTTTGGCATAGGATCATTGTCTGCATGTTTGAGCAACGGGTTATCCCAAGCTCGACCTCTTCCCAATAGTTAAAACTTTTGTCCTATTATTTGTCAATTTGGTTTATACTGGATTGCATATCTCATACCATCCCCACCCAAGAGAAACACAGAAAAAGAACTGTCCTAACTGGAGGAAGAGCCTTCACAAAAAAACACAAAGCCCATCGATAAATTGGTCGGATCGCAAGATCTGGATAACCATTCCATTTCAAACGCTGCAGAGTCTAATTGGGCCATAGTGGCGGGTTTGGTTCCTATTGTTGAGTCAAGGGATTTAAGACCCATCAACAGGTCCTAAATATGTTACATGGGAACACGAGGAGACCATGCAAGAGGAATACCCACAATTTTTTGTCGATTTTGAAGAAAACATAATACAAGAATGCAAGACTCCATTTTGGGTAGCTAGAGTTTAGGAACCACGTCTCAAAGTTTCCTATCCAACCTACACTAGGAGCCTTGATAAAAGAGTGGTACAACCCGATGCACTGAGAGTAGTGAAGGGGGTACATTCCTTGGGTTAGCAGATTGAGAGGAACATGGTATTTATGGTTGGAACTGTTTCAGGAGTGTGAAATTACAAAATTCTTGTTTTCTAAATATTATGATGTGTAAATTTGTACATGTATATTCACATAGTGTTGTGCATCAAGGATGGTGCAAAATTGTAGGGGAGGGGGAATGTAACATCCTCGCTATAATCCACAGTTTAGTAATGCATAATGTAGGCATGATATGTGGTTGTGGCCAAGCAATGTAATATGCAAACTTGTATATCAAAACATAATAAATAAAATGTGATGTCGGCTGCAGATGGACATGGGCAGAGATATGGGGGTTGAGTTATCCACAAGAGAGGAGGGGTCTAAAAAGGGGGGTTTTACCCACAAGTTTAAATCTGAATCATTTTCCTGATTTTTAATGTTTTTTTTAGTGAACCTTCTAATTATTCCCTTGTGTAGCATAGACAAATCATTGAATACCTATAAGAGGGTGGGTGTGAGTAGTCACCTCCCATAATTATTGGGAGCATGGGACTAAGTACAATCATCATAGGGAAAAGTGTGAGTCAATCAAGTAGGGAAAGAAAGGAAATTCATATGGGGAAAGAGGGTAGTTTTTACAGGTAGATTTGGGACAACAAGAGGGAGTAGAGTGATGGAACTTGGAGGCAACAAAGGTGAACATGTTAGCAGTCGTTGAAGACTAAAGAAGCAATTTGTCAGGTTTGTAGAAGAACTAGGTTGTCATGCCTATACAATGAACTCCCTGTGTGAGAGTGTCATTGGAGCAGGAAGCTTGTCGCTGTTATTTTTTTTCCTAATAGTTTTCCTAGCAATTGACATCCCTAGAAGTCCCTAGTAGAGAGATTCATGGTCACTGATGCTAGAGACCCTAATAAACAAATGGTACAACCCGATGCACTAAGAGAAGTGAAGGGGGTACATTCCTTAGGTTGGGCAGGTTGAGAGGAAGAGAGTTGGAGGAAATCGGGATAGCTATAAGAGAATGCCAGTGGGTTGTGGAATCATCTGAGCTTTGAGGGGACAGTGAGAGACATCCTCTTTTGTGGATTCCTAGCCCCAACTCATGAGTGACTTGTTATTGAGACTTAGAGCGACAAATCTATGGTTGGGTGGAACGTCTTTCCTATGCAGTTGGTTGCACAACTATTTTAAAAGATAAACATTTTTTTATCATGAATCATAGTTATATTATGAGTTTAATTGTCATGCATTCACTATGTGTTTGAGAATTATTTATATGCTAACGTATTTGAGTTTATTAGATGCATTCATGATTATTTTAGAATGTTGTATATGAATTTAGTTAATGGTAGTAGAAATGGTTAAATATGTATGATTTAGGTAGCTGGTGAGCTACATGAACTATTAGCATAAATTTTATTTTGTGTATTTCCATTAGTAATGGGCCTCAATGGGGCTGAGGAACGTTACATTTTACATCGAGAGCAAGTCCATAATCTAGAATAATCCTGAGATATTTGTGCTTTGGGCCCACCAACAGTGATCATAGTGGACTTAATCAACTATAACATACTACACAAGTTAAAATCATGCAGGGCATTAGCCTTGTTCCTATGCCCTGCAAACAACTTTTGAGGGAAAGGTTATGCCCATCAACAAAAATCACAAAAAAATGCATAATATTTTAGAAGTTTTGGGACAAATTAGGATCCTCCATGCAAAATATTCCACATTATAATGCACTTCGAGTCTAGGAACACTTGGTACATGCAAGAAAAAGTCCCATAATAACATATTCCCCCTAATGTATGAGGTCATTGGAGATTTACATGGCTGGAGTTCATTACAAGTAACACCAATGGGTGCAGTGCCTACCTAGAATGGTGGTACAATACCACTTACCATGTAGCTACCAAAATGTCCCCATATGAATTTATCTATGGTTGAAAACCCCCCTCAATGGCTTCCTATTTACCAAGCATATCACGGGTTCAAGAAGTGGATCGCATGCTTCACACTAGAGAGGCCATTATCCACACAATTAAGGACAATCTGGCTATGGGTCATAATATGTTGTTACTTAATCAAAATGGATGTTTGAGAACGTATGGAGGAAGTCATCACTGGATAAAGGACAAGGGAACCACCTACGAAACATCTAAAAAAGTAAAATATTATCCTTTCCTTCACGAGTCAAGCATCCCCATGCTCATGTATAAGTTAAGTCAAGTACAACACATTATGAGTGGATCATGGTGCAATAAAATGGAAAGGCCATGTCGTAGTACATCATATACATAAATGGACAAATGGCTAAAGCAGGAAGAGACCATGCTAAAGTGCATTAATATCTCAACACATCATCAATATACATACTCTAACATCAATTGTATAATGTCGCCAAGGTAAATGACACAAAATTGAAGAAGATGAGGCCCTAAAGTTGGAGGGACCTGAACAATTGTTGGGGACTTAAATACTTGCTAAAAAAAATTCCAAGTCAAGGTTCCAATGCTCATTGAAAGGAACCACAAATGTCCATGGTCTTCAACAAAATCTAGAACACTAGCACCACTAAGCACGTTTCTTCACATGTGATAATGAGTTGAAGTTGAACATGGGAGGAAACATCCAATTATAAATCAATAATGAAATTCCCCATAAATGTGAGTTAACCCACTAATGATGAAAATGAGCACCAAGGAACTAATACGATCTTAACATTGTGAATATATGACATGAAATTGAACTCTAAAATAAATTATTTATTTATGGATCAATAATGATAATTCATTACCAAATGCAATGAACTCCACTAATGAAGAAAGTGGAACTCAAGGTACCAAAACTCTAGATCAAATTCTGAGCACCAATGTGTCGAGGTTAATGAGAGCAAATCTGTTGAAGGAAAGGTAATGATGAATCCTTTTAACCAACACAAGGTAATAAGATGTTGGTGAATGATAAGGACATGTGCTAAACTCAAAGCATTGGCCAAACATGGGAAATGCGATGCAAAACATCCCTTGATATGGAGAAATAAGGAAAACATAGACATTGGAAACTTTCCACTTCAAAGGAAACCATGGGCGAAAAAGACTCAATGAAAGGTGCAAAATTAGGATTGCTTTATAACAGTGATGGAGAAACAATGAGCAATTTGGATAAATAGAGACTTGGTTTTGACAAGGGAATTAGGTTTTGGTAGAACACAATGACCACGATGCCCAAGAGGAAGGACACAAGTAGGGGACCTATGCAAAGGCTTAGGTGAAGGGAAACACTAACCATTGCACTAGTAATAATCAAGGGGACATAAGAAATTGAAAAAATCCCTAGTTTCATAATACTATTTTCTTTCTCTTATATATATATTTTTTTTGTGATTTTTTTTAGTATGTTCACTATTTCAAGAATCAAGAGAGGAGGTGGGTGTTTACAGTGCAAATAACTTGGGTCTCAAGTGCATGAGAGACCATGTGATGAAACACAATGAAAACAACATATACACAACAAAAACTAGCCACCCAAGGCGTAACCCCTATTAAATGGTAAATGTTTGTATGCAGATAGTGCAACAAAGACAAAATGCAACAAGCCATAGATGGAAGCAAGCAATGAAAAACAATGTGTGACAAAAAACAACCAAAGAAAAGAGTAGGAGCCCTTATGAGAAGAGCCATAAAGAGATTAGAAAGGGGAATGTGGCTCACAGTGCAAGCTCAATCTAGAAGGGCACTCTATCTTATGGAAGAAACTCATAATGGATGTAAAATGACAAATAAGTGTTACTCTAAGGCAACCCATCATAGGAAGGTCCCGATATTGAATGTGTGCAAATGTTCTTAGTCCAACTATCACCATGTTAGACACAATTATGCACTAGCTAATTTTACACATGTTTCAAAAATCTCCATGTCACCTTCTAGAAATAAACCTCTTGTTGTGTTTGCATGAGAAATGTGGTTGTTAGGGACCTAACCCCTCACATAGGTAGAATAATATATTCGAATGTAATAAAGGTCAATATTAATATGGCCTAGCAATAAGGAAGAATAAGTTGAATGTAAGAAGACCTAATAGAAGCTTCCGCTTCTAGAAGGATCTTCCTCTAGATGGTTCTTTTGATAGACATATTTAGTATAAATAAGACTCGAGGGTATGAGAACTGTTGTCTTGGATATTATTGTAATAGAGCTCTGCTCGACTGGAGGTTGCTCCCTCGAAGAGGCAAGTGAACATTGCTCTCAGTAATCAAAGTACTCTTTCTGGTGTTATTATGTTATCATTTCAGTATTATTGTGGTGTTGTTATGGTTATATTGTTGTCCATCTGCCATTTCTAGCATTTTATTTCTGTTATGGATACTTTTTTATATCTGGAATATTACAAGTGGTATCAGAGCACTTTCCTTGGCAGAAAATTGTGGGTTAATTTTTTTTTCCAGGGAAGAGACGTATTCTGGCGTCTTTAAGCTACATAGATTTGTTGTTACGCGCATAAACCCACGGTCGGGGATTCATACACGTAGGAAATACAAGTGGTACTTAAGCGCACATATGTTGGCCACCCTTGTAACCCCTGTTGCTACCCCTTCGAGTGGTAGCGCATCAGACAACACCTGTATACAAATCGACCTAGATTTCCTGAAGCCCTCTTTAGATAAACTGATCGATCACCTGACTGCTATAGTGCCATTGATAACAACACTCGGGAAGATACTCTCTAGTACCTGGGTAGTCGGGTAGTACAGCTGAGGGCACGGTCTAGCCTCCTTAGTTGGTGCCCTGAGATATTGGGCCGAGTACTACTGTTGGACCCCGCACGTATATCAAAGAGCTATAGCACAGGGCAAACCCTTGAATACCTAACCCTTGGGGACGGAAACAAAAAAATAAAACATACAAGATCTATTGCCGCACAACTTTGTTCGAGTTGCCAAATCACTACACATTTCTTCCTGGTTAAGCATTTGGGCATTTCATCACTGCAGTATTCTTCAGACCAGAGTATAACTCCGCAGGTGTAAAAAAAAAGTCTGGAAATTTTTGCACCATTATTTGAAACCTATCCCATTGGATTTATCTCTTCACCCTTATCACATTCATACATATCATTTTTCAGCAAAATTTTTGACCCCACCTGCCCCTTTTCGATTCCCTCATCATCATGGCCCATACTCGTAGCCAAGACTTGGAAGCTCGCTTCAATACCTTGCAATCTAATTTCATAGAGACCCAACAAGAAGTGAGACAACTCAGTGCCAATATTGCCACCATCAATAAAAACATGCATTCCTCCATCGCCACCTCAATCGCGGAACTCAAAGAAGACCTCAAACAAGACAGGACTACCCAGCTTGAATCTGTCGCTTTGATGATCTGCACTAAGTTGCATATCCCTGCAGATCCCCCTTTATCTGACCCACCTTTGCACATCGAAGCTGAAACTTCCTCTCATTCCCATAATTTCTAGCCCCATCACTTTCAGCGTGACCTACGCCTTCCACGAGTGGATGTGACCAAATTTGATGGCTCAGATCCCACTAGTTGGGTAACTCAAATGGACCATTATTTCTCTTTGTATGGCACTACAAATGACTTGGCAAAACTCTGGTATGGTGTTCTCCATCTAGATCCAGAACGTTGGCAATGGTGGCAATGGAGAAAAATTGCCCATCAAGGGTATGTTGCTTGGACATAATTTGTGGTAGAGCTTTATGAACACTTTGACACTGACATCAACCATTTAGGCCATTTGACAAAGTTTAAACAATCTGGCACAGTGGAAGACTTTATAACTGCTTTTGAGCGACTGACTTTTCATATAGAGGGCCTGTCTGATGCTTTTTTTCGAGAATGTTTTATTAGTGACCTCAAGGATGAGATTCGTGCCCATGTCCTCATGGCTCAGCCTCAGAGTTGGGTGGAGGCTACTAAACGAGCTAAGGAAGCACAACAGGTTGTCTCTTTTCAAAACCAGAAACCCTCCTTTATTCCTCGCACTAAACCAATAAATCCCACTCCTCCTTCTACTCCACTAAAGATCCAAAAATTGACCAGGGCCAAAATGGTTGAATGCCAACTAAAAGGCCTTTGTTATAATTGTGATGAAAAATATTTTCCGGGACACAAGTGTAAGAAACAAAAGCTTTTTATGGGCATCTCGGAGGATGTTTCAGAAGAGGATGTTGAAGCTCCCTTGTGTCTGAGTCACCTGAACCCACCGACATTTCCCCTCCCTCAGACCCTCCCGAAGTAGAACCAATCATTTCCCTAAATGCTCTCACTGGCTTCTCTGCTCCCCAAACCCTCAAACTAATTGGCTACATCAAGCATAGGAAGGTCATCCTTCTTGTTGATAGTGGAAGCACCGATAATTTTATTCATCGCCGCATTGCCCAAGAAGCTAATTGCTATATTCGTACAGTCAATAATTTCCAAATCATGATTGCCAATGGCGGGTCCATGAAATGTGGAGGGTGTTGTGAAAATGTGTGTCTCCAAATTGGTGACTACCACCTTAAATCTCATATGTTTGCTATCGACATGGGTGGTTGTGACATTGTGTTGGGTGCAGACTGGATAAGGACTTTGGGTCCCATTCTCATGGATTTTAAGGAATTAACCATGCAATTCGACCAGGAGGGCCAACGATATAAGTTCCAAGGCATCACCGTCGGTTCCCCTGAGATCATTAGTTCCCATCGCATGGAGAAGCTGCTCAAAAAAGGTCATTTGCGTGTTATTGCCCAACTCCATGCCATACAAGCAATTGAGTCACCCTTTATGTTGCGGGACCTTCAATCCATCCTCTCTAAACATCAAGTGGTTTTTTCCACTCCCTAGGGACTCCCTCCTTTCCGTGGTGTTCGTGATCATTCCATTCCCCTTGTCCCAGGAAGCCTTCCTCCCAATATCCGTCCCTATCGTCACCCCTTTTCCCAAAAAAATGAAATTGAGAAAATGGTTCAAGAACTGCTTAATGTAGGTGTTATCTGCCCTAGTACAAGCCCCTACTCTTCTCTTGTGGTCATGGTCACGAAGAAAGAAGGTTCTTTGCGAATGTGTCCTAATTTCCGCGCCCTCAACAAACTCACCATTAAAGACAAATATCCCATTCTTGTCATTGATGACCTCTTGGATGAATTGAGTGGCACCTAGTTCTTTACTAAACTTGATTTTTGTTCTGGCTACCACCAAATCCGTATGAAAGAGGCAAACATTCCTAAGACTACCTTTGGAACTCATGAGGGCCACTATGAGTTTTTGGTCATGCCCTTTGGTTTGTGTAATGCTCCCTCCACTTTCCAAAGCCTCATGAATCATGTCTTCCGTCCTTTTCTCTGTCATTTTGTCTTAGTTTTCTTTGATAATATCCTCATCTATAGCAAAACCTGGACAGACCATATTGCTCATGTGGATCGAGTTCTCCATCTACTCTCTCAACACCAACTTTTCCTGAAACAATCTAAATGTGCTTTTGGCACCTCAGAAGTCAAATACTTGGGTCATCTTGTTGGCAAGCACGACATCAGGGTGGATCCTAAAAAGATTGAAGCTATGTAAGACTGGCCTCACCGAAAGACTCTCAAAAGCTTGCTTGGATTTCTGGGCTTAACAAGTTATTATTGCAAGTTTGTTAAGAACTATGGAAAGATTGCAGCCCCTCTCACTGCACTCCTTAAAAAGAATTCTTTCACCTAGACTCTAACAGCTGCTCAGGCTTTTCAAACCTTGAAGATGGCCATGTGCACGACTCCAGTCCTGACACTTCCTGATTTCACAAAGACCTTTGTCCTGGAATGTGACGCTTCGAGAAAAGCAATTGGCGATGTCCTTATGCAAGAGGGTTGACCTTTGGCCTTTACCAACAAACAACTGTCTGAACGAAATTTGGGCAAATCAATCTATGAAAATGAAATGTTGGCTATTCTGCATGCCATTGATCTTTGGTGCCCTTACTTATTGGGGCAACGCTTCCAAAATAAGACAGATCATCAAAGCCTCAAGTATTTTATGGAACAACACATTTCCTCCCCAGAGCAACACAAATGGGTGACTAAGCTCTTTGGATATGATTATGAGATCATTTACAAGAAAGACAAAGACAATGTGGTTGCAGATGCACTTTCCCGAAAATATGAAGATGAAGGGTCCCTTTTTTCTCTCTCCTCATTGTACCAGATTGGCTCCAAGCCGTTCGCCAGGAATGGCTACAGGATCCTAAAAGTTCGCATTTGATACAACAATTGCAGTCCAATTCCGTAGTTTCCCTAGGGTGCTCTTGGCTCTATGATGAGCTTTGATACAAAGGCCGTTTGTGCTTAAGTAAACAATCAAAACTTAAATCCACAGTACTTTCTGAACTTCATGCTACACCCACAGTTGGGCACTCAGGGTTTACCAAAACCTATGACAAGGTCAAACATTTTTTTTTTCTGGGAGGGTATGAAACAAGACGTTCATAATTTTGTGGCTGAATGTGATGTGTGTCAACGAACAAGGGAGAAACAATCAAATCTCCTGACACACTACAACCGCTTTCGATTCCACCTGCTATTTGGCGAGATATTTCTATGGATTTTATTGTAGGCTTACCTAAATCGGGCAATAAATCAGTCATCATGGTGGTCGTTGATCACCTTTCCAAGTATGCTCATTTTTGTGCTCTTGAACACCCATTTACAACATCCATTATGGCTCAGCTTTTCATGGATCAGGTCTTCAAGCTTCATGACATGCCACATTCTATTGTTTCTGATCGCGACCCAACTTTCACCAACAATTTTTGGTAAGAACTCGTTCAAGCTATAAGGCACCTAATTACATCTCAACACAGCTTATCATCCCCAAATTGATGGTCAGACTGAAGTTGTCAACAAGTGTTTGGAAACATATTTGAGGTGTTTTGCATCGAAAAAGCAAAATCAGTGGGCTCAATGGTTGCCACTAGCTGAATGGTGGTACACCACTTCATACCATACAACTACCCGCATGACTCCTTTTGAAGCAGTATATGGACAAAATCCACCTTCAGTTCTCTCATATTTACCAGGTGTCTCGAAGGTCCAGGTGGTGGATCAAACACTTATAGTTCGAGAGGCTATTCTCCGTACCCTCAAAGAGAATTTGGTCATGGCCCAGAATCGCATGAAGCATCAAGCAGATCAAGGTCGCTCTGAACGTCAATTTGCAGAAGGGGATCATGTGTTTCTTCGGCTGCAACCTTACAAGCAAAATTCCCTCAAGGCTGACCATTGTCAGAAACTGGTGCCCAAATTTTATGGTCCTTATACCATTCTCAAGCGTGTGGGACATGTGGTCTATCAGTTAGCTTTGCCCATTCATTCTAAGCTACATCCTATTTTTCATGTTTCCTGCTTAAAGAAGGTGAATGGAACTAAGTGCTAAACTCAAACCAACCTTCCTGAGTTGGACGAATAAGGCTCCATTTGGCTACAACCAGAAGCAGTTTTGGACCAACGTGAGCGTCGCCTGCGTCAACGAACCATCAAGGAAGTGTTAGTCAAGTGGAAAGATACCACCCCAACAGATGCCACTTGGGAACCAACTACCATTCTGCAACAATTTCCACATCTCAAGCCTTGAGGACAAGGTTGTTTTTAAGGGGGAGGACATGTTAGGGACCTAACCCCTCATGTAGGTAGAATAATATATTCCGATGTAATAAAGGTCAATATTAATAAGGCCTAGCAATAAGGAAGAATAAGTCGAATGTAAGAAGACCTAATAGAAGCTTCCGCTTCTAGAAGGATCTTCCTCTAGATGGTTCTTTTGATAGACATATTTAGTATAAATAGGACTTGAGGGTATGAGAACTGTTATCTTGAATATTATTGTAATAGAGCTCTGCTCGACTAGAGGTTGCTCCCTCGAAGAGGCAAGTGAACATTGCTCTCAGTAATCGATGTGCTCTTTCTGGTGTTATTTTGTTATCATTTCAGTATTATTGTGGTGTTGTTCTGGTTATATTGTTGTTCATCTGCCATTTCTAGCATTTTATTTCTGTTATGCTTACTTTTTATATCTGGAATATTACAATGGCACACACATCTCTTTTGGTGCCATCTTTGCATGAACATGTTTATTTTCATGTGGTACTTGGCTTTTGATTTTTTGAATTTTTATGGTGCGTCAATCCCTAATTAGACACAATGTCTTTGTACATTCCAACAATATTGTTGTTGTTTTCATGCTCAAAGCATAGA